>APFE030965808.1:0-12851 GCA_000404065.3 Pinus taeda | reverse complement strand
GTTCATCTTAATTGATTTCCATTCTTATAATCGCTGAATGATCTTTATTACCAGTTATTATTTGAAATCTCTTTAGATCGCATAATAGAAGAATTACATCCCGGGTTAGCATAGATTAGATGTGTTGTTTTCATTAGATTATAATAGCATAGAGTTAGAGTAAAGTAGTTTAGATAGGAACTTTTAGATCAACAACATCCAATTCTGCACACACACACACCCTTAGATTGGGAAACTGGTCCCATTATCCCCAGTTGGACCCTCTATACCAAATGGATAAGGAGCTGCCAACCAAGGTCCGGACCGGGCAGTTATCCCCCTTGTTGTCGACCCGATTTTCGGGGCTTCAACACCAGGTTAGTCAAATTATTCAATGGAGTTCCACCTAATTATAAGGAGAGATATATTAAACGTTTCAAGGACTATGTTGATGTTTTTGCTTGGTCCTATGAGGATCTCAAAACATATGATGTAAGTATTATTCAGCACAATATTCCATTGAAAGAGGGGATTAAACTATTCAAGCAGAAGCTTAGGTAGATAACCCCTTTGCTTTTACCATTGACTGAGAAAGAATTCAAAAAGTTACTTGATGCCAAGATTATAGTTCCACTCAGGTACTCTGAATGGGTGGCCAATTTAGTGCTTGTAAGGAAGAAGAATGGAGCGATAAGGCTACGTGTGGACTTTAGAAATCTCAATAGGGCTTCCTTGAATGATAACTATTTGTTACCTAAAATGGATCATGTGCTACAGAAGGTAACAGGATCATTCAGGATGTCAATGTTGGATAGGTTTTCTAGGTATAACCAGGTGGTTGTGGATAAAGAAGATCAGAAGAAGATTGCATTCACAACTCCTTAGGGAACCTTTATGTATGCTAGAATACCTTTTGGGTTGATGAACGCAAGTGCTACATTTCAGAGGGATATGGAAATTTCTTTTGTGGGAGATAATTTTGTAGTGATATACTTGGATGACATCACTTTTTTCTCCAATTTTGATGAGGAGCATCTAGACCATCTAAAAAAGACTTTTGAGAAATGTAGAAGATTTGGGCTTTCCTTGAATCCTAAGAAGTCCATTTTTTCTCTGGAGGAGGGAAAACTGTTGGGGCACATTGTTTATAGAGATGGAGTGAAGATAGATCTAGCAAGAGTGCATGCTGTGCAGAGAATACTCCTACCCAAAATTAAGAATGATATTCAGAATTTTCAGGGAATGATAAACTTTTTAAGGAGGTTTGTGTCCAATTATGTAGAAATTGTAAAAGAAATTACTAATATGTTGAAGAAAGAGAATGAATTGCATTGGACCAAGGAAGCCAGAGAGTCATTCTCTAGGATAAAGAAGCATTACAAGCTGCTCCAGTCCTAATTAGCCCTGATTATCAAAATCCTTTCCAAGTTTTCTCATTTGCATCACCTAATTCAATAATTGTTGTCTTGTTGCAGAAAAATGATGAAGAAAAGGAGCAGTCAGTTGCTTTCTTTAGCAAGATTATCAGAGATGTTGAACTAAAGTATAATATTCTTAAAAAACAGGTATATGCCTTTGTAAAATCCCTAAAGGCCTTCAGGTCTTATGTGCTGCAGTCATAGATCATTTCTTATGTACCAAATGTTGCAGTAAAGGATGTCTTAGTCCAGAGCAATGTGGAAGGAAAAAGAGGAAAATGGATAGCCAAGATCCAAGAGTATGACTTGGACATAAAGCCCACAAATCTAGTGAAAGGGCAAGGATTGGCAAAGATGCTGACAGAGTCAAACTTTCAGGCATTGGGAATCAACTTGCTGACACCTTTGAATGAAGAAGTAATTGAAGAAGGTGAAGAAAATCCAGACCCAGGTATGAATATCAGGTATAAGTTTTTATGTTCAGAATGGTACAATCACATAGTACATTATTTGTGTTTTCTCTCTTGTCCTCAATATTTGGATATAACAAAGCATAGATCATTAAAGATCAATACACAACCACATGTGATTGTTGAGGGCAGATTGTATTGGAAAGATCCTGTAGGAATTTTGTTGTTATGTTTAACAGAGGATGAATTTACAGAGACCATTAAGGATTATCATGCGAAGTTATGTGGAGGAAATTATAGTTGGAAGGCTACTGCACATAAAATCCTCTAGGAAGGGTTTTATTGGCCTACTCTATTTGGTGATACATATAAGTTTGTTAGAAGCTATCATAAGTGTCAGCTTTTTGCTAAGAAGAATAGGTTAGCTCCCTTTCCCTTGATCCCAGTCTTCATAGAGGAACCATTCAGACAATGGGGACTGGAATTTGTTGGAGAGATTAACCCACCTTCAAGTGGACAACACAAGTGGGTTCTCATAGCTACTGATTATTTCACCAAGTGGGTAAAAGCTATACCTACTAAAAGGAAAACGACCAGGTGGTGATGAAGTTCTTAGAGGATAATATTTTGAGCAGATTTGGATGCGCAGTCAAAATCATAACAGATAATGCTCAATTCTTCAATTCAAGTAATTTTATTACTTTTTGTCAAAAGTATAATGTTATTTTATCACATTCAACATCTTATCATCCACATTGAAATGGATTGGATGAATCCACTAACAAAACTTTGATGAAGATCCTTAAGAAAAATATTGCAGAGAACCAGAAAGACTGGGATTCTAAGTTAAAGTTTTCTCTATGGGATGCTAGAGTGACTACAAGAAGGTCTACAGGAAAATCACCTTTTGAGTTAGTGTATGGAACTCAAGATTTGTTCCCAAGTAAGCTTGTGAAGCCTGTGATTACAATGCTTCAAGAGGCAAAAGAAGAGCCCAATGCTCTGATAAGAAGAATGAATAAGGTAATGGAGTTGAGTGAAAACAAGGATAAGGTAAGAGACAACTTGATTATGTATCAATCAAAGATGAAGAGTATTTTTGAGAAAAAAGCTAGAGAGATTGATTTTAAATTTGGAGACCTGGTATTAAGGTGGGATACTAGAAGAGAAGATAAGGGTAAGCATGGAAAGTTTGATCCTCTCTGGTATGGCCCATTCAAAATTATAGAAGAAAGGACAAATAATACATTCTTCTGGAGAATCTCGATAGGGAATCTTTGCAGTTGCTTGTCAATGGGAAGTACCTCAAACATTACTTCCAGTTCTGAAGCATAAGCATCTTGTAATTGTAGATACCAAAGTAAATTCATTGTACAAATTCCATAGAAGTTTAATTGGCTAATAAATATGTGACTCCATGGTCGAGGTGAAGGCACTGATCTATGGTTCTTAAAAGGAAATAAAAGGAAATGCAGAGATTTGAAAGAAACAATTGATTTTATATTATTAATGGCTTTTGAAAGTGATAAACCCATGAGAAGATTTGGGTCGTTTGATCAACAGGCCACAGATCCAACGATAGTCGCGCGGATAACATGGACGAGGTTTGTTTCAAAAATCGAATGCGATGGTGCCTGAAATGCAGTCTAATATGTTGAAGTCCAAATCAATTGAAATTGTTCATCGAAAGGGATGAGATGTGACGGATATCGCATCGAAAAGTAATTGGGTTTTATTTTTAAAATCGGACCTGATAAATCTTTAACTGGTAGTTTTATTTCTTATCGGGTTCGTGTGGGAGTCAAAGAACTGTTGAAAAATGGACGCGATAAGGTTTTGTTCAAAAGGCTTAAAGTCTCGTTGAGTTCCGAAAGATTGGATCATCCATTAGATGAGTGATCAGACAATGATCATGCTCAAATGTGCGCAGGGGTTAACGGCTCAGGTGGAACTGATATGTAATGATTTGGAGCTTTATTCCTTTGTTTTCAGCAACAGTGATTGGTCATGTTTCCTTGTGTTTTAGCCAATATGAACATTTCTGATATATACGTGGCGCACAAGTCCACGCACGAGTTTTTTTTTAAATGCATTGTGTTGTGTTAAAATAGTTGAACCATTATTAAAACATCAACAGAGAAACTTCATCAACATCCAAGACATAGATCTGAACAGCGAACAACCATGATCAGTTTTCTAAATTCCGTTACTTCTTGTTATTTTATTTTCTTGAGAATGAGGTGTCTTTACCCTCCATTGTAATATTCTGTAATAATTTTTACTTTAAGCACTTAGGAGATAGTTAAGTAGTTTGACAATTTTGGTGATTACCAACTATCTCATAATGTATAAAAGGAGGAAAATTTACAGAGAAAGGGTTTGAATTTTGGAGAACCTGGATTCTAGGCCATTGTATTCTTGGTAAAATTGTTGATTAATGAAAGAATCGAAAGTTTTCCACACATTGTTGGGTATGATTTTGTGACCTCTCTGTTATGTTTCATCATATGTCTTCTTCCTTTAAGTATGGTAATTAAGTTGCAGGTCTTTATTTGCTTATGTAAATGAAGTTAAAATCCCTTAAAAGAGAGCTCCTATACTTGAAGTTCCTACCTCTGCAATTTTTCTAAGTTACAGATAGTAGTTTCTGTGTAAGACATCATATTATATTTAACTTATCCAAGTGTCACAGATAGTAGATTATGTGTAAAACAACATATTGTCTCTGACTTATTCAAGCTTTCTTCATTCATCATTTATATTCAACAATCAAATGGCATTCTAAGATTTTCCTGTCACCTAAGTATTGAGGGTTAAAAAACCAAGTCTTTCAGGTCCTTCATTTGAGAATACAACATACAATTAAGTGACAAACAAGTGACAATAATTATAAACATTAATGTCTTAAGCACAATTTCTACACAACCAGGAAATTGGCTTCTTAAGGAACAACATAATACATACCCTTTTCTTCACACTTGTGTTTTCTTGGGTCCCTTCTCCATTCTCTGATAATCTATGTCGTGTTCGGATTCTCCTGCATGAACTTCTGGACAAATTGAGTATCATACTTTTTCTGTGGTAGCGGAAAATGGTACATTTTCCTTAAGTCCTCAGCCTTGAAAAATCCAATAATTACCTTCTTTGGAGTTATTAAAACTTTGTCTGTAATATCCAGATGGTCAATGACCCATCTTACCATATCTATGTAGGGTAGAATTTTGGGATGGGGAGCAATTATGTGCAAATATGAATTAGCCACATCATTCCATGTAGTGCTAACATCCGGAGCGGAAGCATCAGCAATATCACTTTTCTTCTCAATTACTCTTGGGCTTTCATCCTCGAAGAGTTTGTAGATGACCTCCTAAGCCTAGAGGACCCTGTGTCTGGAGTGCATGTAGTATCCATAAACAATGGGGAAATCTCGGGAACTTCTTCAGGAGGAAAAATTGGTTGTGGTTGTATTACGAACTTTCTCCTCACTTTGATTATCCTTGACATTTACTTTAATTGATGTTTATTGGAATTCACCTATAAGAAGAAAACCAGGATGAGCGAAAAGAACTCGTAAAACACAAAGAGTCTTATCAATTGAATGCGATTTTTAATGATAAATCCTTCTACATTACATCAAATTATTACAAATCGTTTAAAAACCTCGAAACTATAAACACACACAAAGTGGCCATTTAATTTTAGAACATTTATTCACGTGATGCTAACACCTGTCATTATATTGAGAAATCACTTTATCGACATTTTCTATCAGATGATATGATCATAACCTTGCGACATGAGATTTCTGATATTACATGTCGATTGATCGCGAATCAAGATGCAGAATGTCCATTATCGGAACATCGGGGGTTAATAGAATGCGATATTGGGATTCGTCAGTTGACAGAAAGTGATAACGGTAATTAATGGAATGTGATATCGCAATAAAAAAAATTGCAATCAGCGTTTCGTTATCGGCGATATTGCTATCAACAATTCGCTATCAGAAATTTTCTATTGGTATTCACTTTGAACTTGCTGACACTGATAAGTCAATTAATGCTTCATGTGCAGTTTTTTAGTGGGACTAGCCTCTTATGATATTTTCACGTATTTGCTAAAAGAAACTTTGCTGATGTTTTTTAAAGGTTTTTTAATGGAAACATAGTTTAATCAGATTTCTTAGATTTGCATTTTATTTCCTAAGAGCTATGGGAAGGCTCCTAAACCTAAAAAGGGTTTTTTTTTGCAATATACCTTTTTTAAGGATTTTCTTGTTTTATTTATTAAAAAAGGGAAAATATAGACTTGTCCTATTTTATTAAAATAAGAAAGAATTTATTCCTAAAATTTTAAAGGGCCCCCATTCTTTCTTATTCTAAGTCTAAGAACAATGGGGGTTGTTGAGTATTACAACATATTGGTAATAAAAAATTTCATTCTCTTGCCTCTCTTGTACAATTCACCAATCCATATGTATTGAGGTTCCTTATCTTAATAATGTCATGCATAAAAAGGTTGGTTTTGTAAACCAAACACCTAGACCAAAATATTCGAGTATTTGTCCTCAATGATTTCTCTCATTGCCCTACAGTTAGAAGCATTATCAGTGATGACTTGGGTGACATTGTATGTTCCAATCATTTCAATTGTTTGATTAATGGTTGTAAAATGTTGATGGCAGTCTTGAACTTTTCTGAGTAATCATGTGATGAAAGGAAGGCTGCACCAGTAGCAGACACACCATGAACACTTATTAGTAATGACTTACCTTTTACATTTGTCTAGCCATTAGATATAATGGATACCCATAGTCATTCCAACCATTTGTGAATTTAACCAAAGCATTTGTTATTTTGGATTTTTCATGATCAAATCTCATGGTTCCAGCTTTGTCATACCTAGGGCTATTATATACTTTAGGTTCATCATTGATGGTGGAAACCATTTCATGCCAATAAGGTGCACAAAGAACATCGAAAGGTATCCCACATGCATAGAGAAACCAATTTTTTTGCATCCACGTCATCCTTGCACCCTTGATCAAGGAAATATGATATGGTTCTATGCCTTAAAGGGACGTTTGTGCCTATGCCTTCATATCCACTACCATGGGTGGATGTTGATGGAGTTCTTAGTCTACGTGATTTTGAGCTAGTGGTGTCATCTTCAAAGTCACCCTTTTATCTTTTAGATTTGTATTGGGCCTCTTCCTATTCCCTTATGTATTTGGATCTTAATTGTGTTCACATGCTTCCATGGGTTTTTCTTCCTATTTTCTTAGTTCCATCCCATGCCATTTTCCCATAGAGATTCTTCCTGGCATGGCTATATGAACTTGTGTAAATGATTTTGCAATGGGGGCATGTAAATTTAGTGGTTCCACCCCCTTTCCCTCCTGAAATCCTAGTAACATATTTCCATAAGGATGTTTGGTCTACCTTCATTCTCTTTCCATCATTATCTTCACTCTCATTATCCTCCTCCTCTTCCTCATGGTAAGTCTTCTCTTCTCTAGGTTTCCTAATCAACCACTACCCACTTCTTCATCATCTTCATCAATCCTTTGCTCCCTAACACCATCATAACAAAAAAGGAACCAACAAGAGAATTCCAAGCCATATATCCATCATGTTTGGAGGATTTATAGTTTCTTTCATGCAATAAAATGAAAGAGGGATGGGAATTGGGAAAGAGAGAAGAAAACATCTTTCATTCAACACATAAAAACCCAAATGCTACATGGAAAAAAAGAAAAAAAAAATGAGATTAGACCCTACCTCTTTGGCTCTCCAATGGTGGTTCCTTCAATCCCAAGCTCTCTCAAATGGTAGTCTTCAATCTCCCTTGCAAGCTCCTTAATCTCAAACCCTCTCAATCTTCCTCTCACTCACCTTCTCAACTCAAGCTTTAAGATCCCTTTCTTGTTCTCTCAATAATGCAAATGATGCATTTTGGGATGAGAGGAGGTTTTTTATTTATTTTTCCCCTCCCCTCCATCCACCAAAAAGAACGTGCACACCTTTTTTCCGTTAGGAGTGTTTTTTTGCGTGTGGGAGCGTTTTTTTGCGTGTGTGAGAAAGATCTCTCCCACACCACTCCCTAATTTAAAAATTCACTCCTAGAGCGAATGAGAGTGGTACGAGATAAATCGCTCCTGCTATCGATCCCTATAGTGTAGGGAGAGATTTTTTTATTAGAACGCGCTCTCGTGGTCACTCATGATGAACTCTTGATTGAAGTGCACTTTAGGAGCGAATTTGAGGGAGGATGTGTTCCCCTGCAACCCTGGTGTGCATGACAAGATGTATGCCTCCATTGATCCACTAGATTTCATTTATGGTTGAGTGCTTATAAGATCGAGTATACAAAGATCTGATTTGCTAGTGTTGCTAGGGTTTGTTCGTTGTTGACCCAGTTGGATTTTCAGAAAAGAACCAATGGCATGAAAAAAGGCTCAAAACTCAAAGTGGTAGAATCTATATAAGATTAGCATCGGATTAAGATGCTCATCATCCTGATTCCAACGGTGCAAACAACACTCAAATATGAGTCCAGACAAAAAAGTTAGAGAAAGTCAAAGTTGTAGTTTGACTTATCCAAGTGACAGGGAGAAGATGACATGGCATAGTTTTAGCTAATAAGAGAGAACCATGTGGTAGGAAGCCATTGGACCCCGCATATTTCATATTGATGAAAAGGAGGATCACTTAAAGAATAATCAGCCCCTAGTGTTCCCAGCTGCGATTGCGATATCACATATCACAGGCCGAAGGAAGAACAAGGTAAATCAGCCTCGGCAAGACTTTGTTGCGATGTGATATAAAATATTGCGATCGTGGATTAGAGGAGCTTCTGAATCGGCCCTGATAGGACTTAGTTGTGATGTAATATACATCACATATCACAATTGCATGAAAGGGATCAGTGCTTGCGATACGGTTCAGGGGAAAAGTGTCAATTGCGATATTGCGATAAGGGACCTGGACCCGAAATGTTATAAAGTATTATTAATAAACTCAGCGGGTACATAGGTGTTGCAAAGTGCTAACCATTGCACAAAGGGTTTCATGGTGATTGTGATATTTTGATAGGGGGCCCAGACCCGAAATACCATATATTATGCTTAATACACCTGGCGGGTTCGCAGATGTGGCAGAGCACTACATCAGTGCACCAAGGGTTTCACGTCAATTGTGATAGTGCGATGGGAGTGTCAGATGCAAGATATTATGGCATACGGTGAATACTCATGTCGGATCCATTGTTATCGCGAGATGTTTTGTCTGGGCATCAGAGTGTCCGTCGATAAGTTGGAAGCGCCGATAAACCCGTCGCCGAGACTCATGCGTTGTTGTAATGGGTTGATTTATTAGAAATTGGTTTTTCTATTGTGGAAAGGTTTATTGCCATGAATCCATCCACCTACTAACCTTGGGTTTTATGTTAAGAATTTCCCCGATTTTGAGGGATTATGCCATGCCATTATATATATGATTATTGTGTCTGCAAAAGACGGGGGAGGACTGGCTGAATACATATATTTTAATGCATATAGCAAACCTTTACCTTGGCAGCAGGCCTAAACCTTTCCTCGAGCGACAGGGAGGTTCTGAGAAGGTTATAGAAGGCCTGGTTATCCGAATGGGGTGTTTGGATAGGCGTTTTTGCACTATTTTTCACCAGGAATTTTGTGGTGTTGTCTGTTTCTAGAGTTGGGCTCTCCATTTTCCAGATATCTTCCAAATTGGAGCTATAATCATGTTTATGTAGAAATCTACTTGTACTTCTCCCTTTTCATGCCACTTAATAAAAGAAGGCCTCCCCACTATTGAGCAGGGCCCATAGATGTAGTCCAAATTGGAGGAAGTCCGTAATTAAATATCTTTGTCATGATATTTTGTGATGATGTTTCTTTGTCTTCATTTTTCCATGCTTAAGTTTTTATGGTTTTTAAGCATTGTAACTCATGTCAACTCCGATGCATATATAAGAAAAGAATCATGGATCAAGTGGTATCAGAGCAAGGCTTAATTGATGTGAATTGCATGAGTGCCTAACCAGAGATAGGCTTCAAGGGATGAGCATCTTAAAAAGGAGGCATGGTAGAGGTTGAAGCTCAAGTGTGAATGAGCGAGTGTGGATTGTTGAGTTCTGTGGCATGGTTTTGCAATAAAGTCGTTTAGAGAGGGATCAACAGCCATGGATAGTGACAAAGAGATGTACGAGACATTCTTGCGAATGTCAAAAATGGTGGACATTATGTATGGCACGTATGAGAAGGGAAGAGATGAGGAGATAGAGGAATCTAAAAGCAATGTGTCATCCATGTCTCCTAGTGCCTGTGCATCTCATTCCTCACCTTCCTCGAATGAGGAGATTGGCCAGCAGTTTTAAGAAGAGCACTCTGAGTTAAGAAGGCTCTTGCACAAAGAGAAATAGGAGAAGCATCGATCACAACTCTAGCTACCAACCACAAAGACAACCTTGGAAGAATTAAAGTGCAGCGATCAGAGTCTTCAAGTAGATATTGTTGGGTTATGGAGGCTTTTATAGGAAGAGGAAGAGGAGAAACAAAGGTTGCTATGCCAATTGCAAGCTAAGCACTAGGCCTTGGAAAAGCTGCAGCGTAACTCCTGCGAGGTAAAGAGCAGCTCTCTGATTTCATGTAATTTTCCTAATAACGACTTCACTTCCTTTGAAAATCCTACCAATGGAATTAGCTCCAAACTGCTGAAGAGAATGGGGTATGAAGGAAAAATCTTGGGAATTAGAGGCCAAGGCATTGTCAATATCATCAAAGCAGAAGAATTACCATGTCGAAAAGGACTTGGGTATGTCAGGAGGGAGCTTGAGAAGTCTACTATTACAACCATTGAACCATCAATGGCATATGATGAGAAGCCCTCATCATATTTTTCCAAATCGACAGTGGAGGTAAAAGATGTCGAAATCCCTTTAGTTTCATCTTCACATAGTTTAATATATGTTGGAAATGTGGAGATACCAATTTCAAGGACAAATATTGGACTCCTTACCAGGAAGAGGTGTAAGGAAGAATAAATTGTTGTTAAAAGCCAAGGGATAACTTAGCCATTGGAGGTTGAGTAAAGACCTCGATTTGCAAGGTTGGGGTGCACTGAAGGACAATGCTCAAAGATGTCAAAATCTTCCACGACATTGTTAAGACCATCAAGGAAAGAGGATGATGGGGACACATCACCATCAACCTATGGAAGTATACATAACAGAGACAGAGCCAAGGAAATCTATTTTTCCCATGATCATACCAAAGACCGACAAAAAAGGTATAATCAGTCTTGGTATTTTAATGTTCATTTTGATTACAATTGCATTGTTAATAATGGATGTAGATCATGGAATAGAAGGACTTGCAATTTTTGTGGATTTCATAACCATTTGTTTGCTGACTGCTGGAAGAGAATGATAGCACAGAAAAGGATGAGGCATAGAAGACCCTCTAAATAGCAGGAAAAGAATAAGAATATCAAGCAGATTTGGAAGGTGAAGGCTCGTTAGAGAGCCACATGTTGGAGGCTCCATCCAAAGCAACATCGCAAGGACAAGAGGATCCAAGCATGAACCAGGCGAAACAGTGTTCGAACAGCGAACGTGCCACAAGGAGATGATTAATTTACTTTGATAAGTGAGATATGGTTCTTCTACGTGTGGTAGGATGTCATGGCCTTATTTTTTTCATATGTTTCATCTTAAATTGTAAAAATGTGATTTGTTTTCCATCACTTGTTGCAGCAAAAATGATGTTTGGCCTTATTTTCTGTTGCTTTTTGAACTATGGAAGTGAGGGTGTGTTTTCCATCACTTGTTGAAGAAAAAATAGTGTTTGGCCTTGTTTGTGTGAACCATGTGTTGCAGTTGTGATGTGTTTTCCATCACTTGTTGAAGAAACAATGATGTTTGGCCTTGTCTTAATAGCTGGAGTATTGTTTCCATTTTTATGTAAACGTGACCACAGAGTATGTGTTAAAAACTCGTGGCAAGTATGGGATGCTTGGCTCATTTTTTAAGTCATAGAGCTAAACATGTAGTTTGCAAGATATTGTACTACAAGTTTCCAGGGGATGCAGGTGTTGGATCATTGCTTATGGCTCCGAAGGATAGAGGTGAAGGAGAAGGAAGGATGATATGTTAGGAAACTTGCGGTGCAGACAAAGTACATGGTAATTACAGATTAATTAATTCTTTTAGAGGACCAAAATCTCCTCTTAGTGGGGAGGATTGATCCAGGTTGATCTTTAGAAAAATACCAGTGGCATGACAAAAGGCTCAAAACGCAAAGTGGTAGAATTTGGATAAGCCTAGCATTGGATCGAGGTGCTCGTCATCTTGATTCCAACGGTGCAAACGACACTCAAACATGATTCCAGATGATAAATTTATAGCAAGTAAAAGCTTTAGTTTGACTTGTCCAAGTAGTCGGGAGAAGATGACATGGCATAGTTTCAACGAATAAGGGAGGGCCATGTGGTAGGAAGCCACTGGGCCCCGCATATCACATATATGTGAAAAGGAGGAGCACTTAAGGAAGAATTTCCCCCTGATGTTCCCAATTGTGATTGTGATATCACAGGCCAGAGGAAGAACAGAAAGTTAAATCAGCCCCAGTAGAACTTTGTTGCGATGTGATATACAACACATATCGCAATCACATGAAAGGGTTGGTGCTTACTGTTAAAAAATTTACTACATAACATAAATAATTACTGAGAGGAATAAATATAAAAATAACCAGCAACAACCATAAACACATAAACACAAATGTTTATCTGAGAAAACCCCAAATCCAGGGAAAAACCCAACCTAATAAGATCTTATTAGCATTGGCCAAAACCCTGGTCAATCCGACCAAGTGAGCCTTCAACACTCACCTTCAGGTCTTTTCGTTACAATGAAGTTCTTCCAGCCTTTTATAGGCTCTGTTAGCGCTTGAAATTTCACCTCAGGCTGAAAAAGGTAAACTCCAAGGCAACATCAAACCACTTAGCCTCGTAGCTAGCCCTAC
>APFE030965807.1:0-10203 GCA_000404065.3 Pinus taeda | reverse complement strand
CCTTTACAAGTGTTTACTACTAGTCCAAAGTAATCAACAATATAGTAAATAACAAAATTATAAATTGTAATCCAAAACTATGTCCTGGAATAAGCACAAGGGCGTTAAAGTGTTCTTAAAAAAGCTAGCTTGTAGATCCTCCAAAAAAGACTAACTAAAAATGGTACTTACAAAACATTGCTTACAGAGTGGCTTAAGGAAATAGGGTTAAGCTTCTAACCCCATCCACTTTAAGGTTTCCTTTTGCTAGATGGACCCTCTCATTCACGAGGAGGTTTGCCTTGTTGTTGTTGTGGAAATTGACATGAATAAATGATTTGGAATGAAAGCTTCCTAGCATATGATAGATCCTTTTTACAATAGTTTAGAGTTTGATATTAAAGGGAAGAGAGCCATTGATGAGGTAGCACAAAAGAATGGTAAATTTACCAATAATAATGAGATCTTAAATATTTATCGTTTTAATCAGAAAAACCTTACCAAAAGCTCATTAGACTTCTGCTTATATTTGTGGTGATTCCTAAACTCTAGAAAATAAATTTCTCATTAATCCTTTCACAAAAAAAAATCACCCATCATTTTTTAATAATTAATAAAAAATTTAAATATATTAATAATTTAAGTTCATTTACTATTATAAAAATTTATTTTATTAATATTTATTTAAAATTACCTACCAAACCTATAATTTTAAAATATCCTGCGAATCCAATAAAAATATTTTATCTTTATTAATAAACCAACACTTTATACCCTAAGTAATAAAATTACACCTAAACTCTCATATCCTCTACATAAAATAAAATAAAATAAAAAAAATTATTTATATTTATATCTATATTAATAACGTAACTTTTAGCCTTGCGTCATAAAAATGCACAGAACTCTCCATAGACACTCTTCAAATTTACCAGGAAATAGGAAAAACAAAACAATTTAATTCCCTGAAAAAGCGGGCCCAAATTAAATGTACCTTAAAACTTTTATTCGTTGCTGTAGAAAAATCCTGGCCTATAACAAGATATTGTTTTGAATATTATGGACATACCAAACTCTCTATAAACCTATCATGATAACGACATTTGCCCATAGTTATTTTTATTGACTCTAGTACAATTCTTACATATATACTTTTGAAAGTTAAATATTTGTACTAGTTTTTTAAATATATATTAAATTTTATGTGAAAGTATTATATTATTTTAAAATTATATTTATTTGATTAAAAATATACTATTTTAATTAAATTTGTCGAGAATTTGAGTTTCAAGTTAGTAGAAGTATATATTTATGTTTTTGGTTATTGGTGAGTTTTTCAAATTTCTGAAAACATGTTTTATTGAGTAAAAATTGTAAAAAAAAAGTATAAACGAGTTTTATTAGATAACTTCATAACTTTTTCGATGATAATATATATATATATATATATATTACTAAATTTAAGCCTAATATTAATTATATATTTTAATTACGCCGTAAGGTGTTCCCTCTGGGAAGAACTCTCGTGGGTGATATTGTGTGCATTTGTGAACCATTGATTTTGTGTGTTGGATGATTAAAACGTTTTCCACCTTTGGATCATCACAAGGTAGTTACTTACAGTTACCTTAATTCCAATGCAACCGTTGGCTTGGGCTACGCATTCAACTTATTTCCCAGTTTCTCAGGTTAATTTATACTCGCCCTTTGTTATACCTCACATATATTTCAAAGGAATGTTTATCTTGATGGATTTGGGTTTGCATGCAAGGTTTTTCTATTGTCTTCATTTGCCGGTAAGGGTGTGGGTACAATCTTCTTTCTTCATTTGCTGATAAGGGTTCATTTGCAGGTAAGGGTGTGGACTACCGGTAAGGATGTGGGGTAAGGGTGTAGGTACAATATGTGGGTAAGGGTGTGGAATGTTGGTAATGATGTGGGTATAATACATATACTATTTGGCAACTATATGAGCAGAGGATTTACTTATTCAAGAGAATTGCCGGTAAGGGTGTGAGTACAATCTTCTTTCTTCATTTGCCAATAAGGATTCATTTGCGGGTAAGGGTGTGGACTGCCGGTAAGGATGTGGGGTAAGGGTGTGGGTACAGTCTGCGGGTTCATTTGTGGGTAAGGGTGTGGACTGCTAGTAAGAATGTGGATAAGGGTTCATTTGTGGGTAAAGGTGTGGACTACTGGTAAGGATGTGGGTATAATACAAATACTATTTGGCAATGATATGAGCAGAGGATTTACTTATTCAAGAGAAAGAGGATTTACTTATTCAATCCTTTTAAACCTCTATTCTAATTATCAATTTTGTTGTCCTTTCTAACATACTAGCACTTGTGTAATAATTGTCTTTTTTAATTCATTATTTTGAAGCACACATCATAGTCATACCTTGTGTTATAGGTGTCCCTTACTTGCAGGTTGATGAAAAAGTAACATCATTGAGAGAGAATGAACAATAAATAGCCTAGATCTATTTTAACTCGGATCTACCAAGTGTCTAGAGGGATCAAATCTCTTTCTCTTGAGGTGCAAATCTCTTTCAGAGTGAAAAGGGATTTGATCCCTTATGTCATTGGTAGATCCAATCTAAGTTGGTCTTTCCCCTTCTAAAGAGTCTTTCCACTTTTAAATAGATTATATTCCACATGAATGCCATGGATCAATAGCATAGGTTAATACCAGGGGTGAATACCATGGATCAATACCATATATTAATACCATGGATCAATACATAGCTCTTTGAGATAGCTTTGTTATATCCTATGCTACCGGAAATGGGAATAACCATGGGTGAATACCATGGATCATATGGACTAATGCAATGTCAACACACGAAAGAGAATGGTAACATATCAAGAAAAATTTCAATCAAATTTGGATTGTTTTAGGTAGGGATGATTTGGAATCATCATGTATATTTGTGATAATTATGAGCAAAATCAACAGATACACTACGATTAAAAATCAATTAGCAGTTTGCACAAAAAACCATTAATTTTGATCTATTACTCTTTCCTATGCTACGACCTTAGGACGTTTCCATTGCAGCATGTGGTGCAATTGCTAGTTATTCCTTGGTGGGGGTGAGAAACATAGTAATAAACCCAACACGTGGAGGATGGTGCCAGACACCTGGTTGATGATGCGTTTGTCGACAAACCCGACCTCTCACGACGATCTTCGTATAGGGGATGTTAATGTTGGGTTTGTGAACCATCCATCAACCTTGATGGCTGAGGAAGCAGATGAGCGGCGTGGGTATATGAAAGGTGGTGAACATATTCTTTGGCAAATGTTGTGGCTCTTGTGGCAGATTGATAGTCGAGATTGGAGCTCAGGTTGCAGAGATCACTCTTGTGTTTATCATCTTGAATGGAACTGGTGGCGATTCCACCACCGATGCCTTTTCCTTAGCTTTGGGGATATTGAATTGGTTTCTCTCTTTCCTTGTAGGTTGTTGCTGGCTGCTTAGAGAAGGCTAAGGGTTTAGCTCATTGCAATTGAGGTGATTGATGAGCTTAGCAATGGGTGGTTAGATATTCGAGCTTTTGGTTTTCTTCTAGCTCTTTAGGGTTCTGGGTTTTATCCCTTGAGTATCCATATAGGTCTCTTGTGGTGGGGAGGGGGCAAATCATAGGGTGTTTGGTTAGATTTTCATCTGCGAGGTGTTGGTGTCTGCAATTCGTCGGCTAATAATTTCCTTGTCGGTCTGGGTTCTTTATGTTTGGTAGTTGCCATAGTCATAGCTAATAGTCTCCTCGTTGGTTTGGGGCCTTGGCATCCAGTAGTTACCATTGTTGGACTGTGTATTGCTCTTATTGTGGGGTTAGGAGGCCACCCTAGAGTCATAATTCGGGTGTGGGATAGTCTTTATGTGCTTGTTTTGTCTTTTCCTAGAGAAGGTAGTATTGTTGCAATGCATCTGAGGCCATGCAACACTCACTCCCTCCGTCCGACCAAACGAATTTTTTGCCAGGCCGGGAGGGCGTGGCTCTTATTCGTAGGTGGCAATGGTAGCAGACACATCTTCGTCCTCTGGTTGAGGTGCTTACATAGCTGGCAGGGAGGGTTGAGCAGCTTTTGGGGGTCATGGGGGACGTGGTGGTTCGATGGCTAGTCCTGGTGGTCTTGGTGGTTCTTCGGCCGATTGTAGAGGGAGAAACCCGCAAACTTCAAATAGGGGTGGGGGGTCGTGGAGAAGGGGAATTGGTAACCGAGGGACAACACGGCGACCTGGGCGTGGAAGCATGGAGGAACAACATTGTTGTCTGGATACTTGTCAAGATTTGATTCAATCTCTGCTAGAACCTTTGGAAACTTCGGAGAGGGTGCAACAGGAAGAACATGTCGCACTCATTTCCACTTTAAACAAGATGCACTACTTCCAGTGTCATGTTCGAGAACAGATCCTGGTGGTATGCTGTTTGATATCAGAGAAGGTGGAGAAGTTGGCATCATGGATGTCGCACTTTGAGGAGCATGTCCAATGTTCCTTCCACCCTCGTCCTCCTCTAGGGACTGCTCTGGATAATCCTTCCTCAATTACTTCAGATGAATGATCATGGTTACAAGTGTTTTACTTGTTTTACATGTTTTTTGGTGCTTTTGGTCTCCTAAGTTGTGGACTGTGTCTTTAGCCATTCTTTTGTTTCTTTGTTATATGCTGATCGCAGTAGTCAACAAACCTGGTCGAAGTGAGACTACCTAAATTTTGAAAGATATAAGATATCATTATGACATAACTTCACCAATCTTGAAAGATACAATTGAAATGATTATTCAACAACTAAATATATATAAAGTGAATATGATTATTTAACAACTATGTTTAATGAAAAAAATAAGCTAAACTTTCTTCTTACAATATATATAACTTGCATGATTATGATCTTTAGTTTTCTAAGGTTCCACTCTACCATGGGGTTACTCCATTGCAATCCTCCAAGCATCTTGTTTCAATGAGTGTGGGGTTGCTCCATATTGTGTTTGATAAGGACTATTGAATGAGCTTTAAGGGGATTTAACTTTTCTTGCATTGTATTGAAATTTCGAACATTCATGTTCAATGTATGAAATAATTTTTTTGGATATAAGTGATCATGGTGAAACCTGGACCCTGGAGTGCATTACTCCTCCATGGATCATCATGAGTTTGCCTTGGCATTCAAGCATTCCTTTGTTCCATTAGCTCAACTCAATTTAATATGCAAGAAAGAGAAAGGGATGAGAAGTGTGCATTTTTAAAACATATTTTTTTTAGAAATATTACGTATCTATATAATTTTATTTTATTTGTGAGTATATATATATATATATATAATTTTATTTGTTAGTATGTTTATGATTTGTGGAGCTAATTTATGGTATAAAAAATTATGATTTAGAGGCATTTAAGTTGTTAAAATCATTAAAGGATTATACTTGGTCTAAGTCACACCAACCCATAATATGATTGGATTTTTTTGTCTCCTTTGTACTACCACAAGTTTCCTTGATGTCTTACATAACGAAACCCTCAAAATTCAATTGTGTTGGCATGACTTGACATCTATTTTTATTGTTATTGGTATTTAAAAATCTTTTAATTAAAATATATTTATATGTATATATTTTTTGATTTTTTTATATACTGGATATAAACTTGAATATTAAATTGGGAAAAACTTTAATCCACAATAAAAGTTGCCAGCATGCCATTGGGAAAATCAAACTAGCAACAAAAGTATAAGTTCTTCATCCAAAGAATCATACAATCAACACTGAAAAACAAGTTATCCAAAATTTGATTAACACTTTCTACATACTTAGTAGAAAACCTTGTATTATGCTTATGATCGAGGAAATATTGTGGTTAAAAAATAAGGACAAAAAACTATAAACATGTTCATATTAAACATAGGAGGATTCAACTGCTATTGCTTTGGGGCTTCCAACATTTTCTTCGGAGGTTGTAAACTCCAATCCAACTATCTTCTTTTCTAGGAGGGAGACCTTATGATCCAACTTTTTAAGTTGTAGTTGAAGAGTATCTAGGCAAATTAGAATTTCATGTTGAGCCTCACTTCTTTCAATTAGAGCTTTCCCCGTGATTTTCCTAATTTTCCATTACAGGTCCGTGGTTTGTAGGTACTTAGTATTTATTTCTTCTGGTGTTACCTATATATAGGACCCACCACATATTTCTTAATGTTTTCATCCTGAATACAAATCCTTCCCCTAAGTTTTGACCTATGTAATATTAATTTTTACTCAGGCTGTTAGAGTTGTATGTTCATAGTATAAAGCAACAAAGGCTTTGGCACCTTGTTGGGCACAAGAAATGGGTTGACTATAATTCCCTCTACGACCATAGTGACTAGAGATAGAATTAGAGTATGCCATAATGAAATACACAAAGGAGAAGGAAATAATGGGGCTAAGGATAGCCCAAGGACAAAGGAACTCCTTTGAGACCAAGGGTGAGAAAACAAACAATATTGGCTGAGGAATAATGGCATAAAAGGGATGAAATAAAGTGGTCTACCAAAGGAGATCCTCGAAACCATACGGCTAACAAAGTCCAACGAATAAAATCCATCACAACTAAATTTGGGAGAACAAACCAAAGAGGTTGACTTAATTAGAGAGGAGTGGTGACATGGCTTCAAGCCAAAGAATGATTCTTGATATAGGAAATTATCTTCCCTTCTAGAGTGAGGGTGATAATTATGGGAGGTGGTTGCAGAGGCTAAATAGAATTATGCATCGAGTTGGAGGGAAACAACTTTTAGAGACCCATAATGGCCATAAACTCCCAAACCATCATAATTACCCTTTTTATGTTACAGGTGTTGTTCCGCTCTTCCATATGTCCTGAAATCTAATATGTGAATGGAAGCTAGCGGTAGTACATTAATTGAAGCATGTGGGAGGTGTGATTTGATCACCTCATCTGGCGTAGCATTGGCGGATTGAGTTAGGGAAATATAATACTCTTTCACAATTTCTAGGGTAGTTTCATTCCATGGTATATCTAGTGTTGATTGGTCATACTTAAATCCTTCATTAACAAGCCAATCAACAACTTTATTACTATATATTTTGAGATAATGGAATAAGTGTCAAGATTTGGGGGAGAAGATTATCTATGAATTCTAAGCCTCCTTCCAGGTGCCAACTACTAGATATTTTATTGAGTGGAGAATTGTGTGGCATCTTCTTGAGCATTTCGACGATTAGTTGTGAATCCCCTTCTATAATAAATTTGGTGTATCCTTCTCATGTTACAACATGGAGACCAAATTCTAGGGCATAAAACTCTGTTGTGTTGTTACTATTTGTGCGAAGAAATGAAATAAATATAGATATTTTCCCCTTGATCATCTTTGAAAATGCCGCTAAAGATAATTGGGCTTGGGTTTCCTTTGGTGGCCCCATCAAAGTTGAGTTGAATGAAATAGGAGCAGGGGGGGGGTTCCAAATTGTCTAAATTTGTGTCATGGGGGGACATTAATCCACTAGGTTAGAGAGCACTAGAGGAGCTAAAATTAAATTATTTCAAAACGAATTCCTCTTACCCATTACTTTTCAAATTGTGCTCTATCCAAGGGGAGATCAAAACTATTTCTTTTACGTTTTGATTTATCTTATTCCAAATATACTCCACTCTTGGAATAGAGCTTTTAATATTATCATGCTCCTTTCCTCCCATATCTCCCATAAACAAAAACCTCATAAGAGTTTCCAATATTGATTTAGAATGGTGTGGGTAAAAGTAGATGATCTCCAATGAGCTATGGTGTCAACGAGGCTAATTCTATTTTGGTCCTTTTGTCAAAAAGTATTGGCTCCTTTACCCCATAAAGTTGTGATAAAGGGACAAGAGTTCAAAAGGTGTTTTGTAGTTTCATCATTTAGTTTGCAAAGATGATAGATGGAGGGACACTAGAATCCTCGTCCAAGTAGTGTATCCCAAGGTAAGGGTTATTCCATGTGTTAAGAGCCAAATAAAAAGACAAACTTTTGGCCACAAATTTTATTTCTATATTCATCCATATTTTTAGAGTGGGGAGAGCTAAGTGCCTCGTTGCTGAGATATATGCTTCCCAAATATTAAAGAGACCTCCAGGCCTATAAACCCACATGATTTTGTCCATACCTACCTAAATTTTTATTTTCTAGTACTCAATTCTTGAGAAAAGGTTCTCAATTAAAGCCCCTCAAAAGAGAAGTCCAAGATTCTTGTGGAAGCCAGGAATGCCAATTAGAGTTTGTTGGTTCTGGATCCCAATAGTGAGAGAGTAGGGTTTTTCTTTGAATCACCATAGCTTCCTAGAGGGTTTAAATATATTCCATTGTCTAGAAATTTGGCATCTGCTATCATGGATGATCCCAAAATAATGTTGTTTGTCAATTGCAAATCTCCTAGAAGTAATGATTTTGGATTAACTGATTATGTTGCCAAATTGCATTCCATATGTGAGAACCAATGTTGGGGCCATCCATTCGGACAATATCTTGTTCGATAATATTTTTTGCATATTTTTGTCTCCATATTTTGGCCCACAAATCTCTAAGATTGTGGAAACATCTCCACCAAGTTTTAGCATCCAATGTCGCACTTAATATTTCTAGGTCCCATAAACCAAGATTGCCTACCAATTTCAGAAAATAGAGTTTTTCCTATTTTTTCAAGCCCATATTTTATATTTTCTAACTCTTCCCTAAAGAAAAGGTTGTTGCATATTACAAACAACCTTGAGAAGAAATTTTGGGGTTGCTAGCATAGAAAATAATTAAAATGGCAGGGTTTGAAGAAGGAACTTAAGGAGAATAGGTGCATGGATTGAAGAAGAAAATTAAGGAGAATTAGATGACCTTTGATGTTAAGAGAGTGAAATGTCCAACAAGCGAATTTTTGCTCCGACTTGTTGAGAGCATCCTCCCATGAGAGATGGTGGAGGGAGTTTTCAATAAGAGGAGCACTGAAGTATTTAGAAGTAAGGGGGGTCTGCTAAAATCCAAGAATCTAAGAGATATTTAATTGAATAACAAGTTGAGTATTAAAGAAACAAATCTAAGATGTATCGTGGTTAACATTGGTTCTAGAGGCTGCCATGAAGTCTAATAATATATGTTTGGAAGCATAGCTTCTCAAACTATCGGTACTCCCATTAGAAGAGTGTCATCCAAAAAATGCTAGTGGGAGGTAGTGAGACCATACCTAATAATTCTAAGACCTTTGATTTTGTTAGAGTCCACTGTTGCTTTGAGGGAGTGGTGTAGTACTTCTTCCATTAAAATAAAAATGAAGGGGGAAAGTATGCCCCCTTGTCGTATGCCTCGAGAAGGGGAAAAGGTGGATGAGGGTGAGCCATTAATGAGAATCAAGAAGAAATCTCTAGAGGTGAAAGGAAATATCCAATTGGTTTTTCATCCAAAAAATCAAAAGATAGGAAAACATTTCATATTTGCTGCCCACTGATTTTATCAAATGCTTTAGACATATCTATCTTTATGAGCATAATTATTTATTTTGGTAGTTTTCAATGAATATATCATTTCATGGGTGAGGGTGACGTTGTCTAGAATCTATCAAACCTCTAAATAGACTGATTGCTTAGGATATATTAACCTTGGAGGGAGTGGATTTATCTTATTTGTAATGATTTTTGTTATGAATTTGTAAAGTAAATTGCAGAGTTAAATTGGTTGAAACTTGTTGGCATCTTCCACTTGATCCTCCTTAGGGATAAGAGTGAGAAAGGTGGCATCAAGATTAAGAAATATCATAAAGTTCTATGAAAATTCTTAACCAATTCCCAAATGACTTAGTGAATTATTAGCCAACACACTTGAAATAAGTCACATTTAAAGCCATCTAGCCCTAGGGATTTACCTTTAGGAATATCCGTGATGGCTTGTTCTATAGCTAAACGGGTGATCTTCCTGAGTAAGGCTTCATTTTGTTCTTTTGTAACTAGATGATGGATATGCTTTGCAATATTATGAATTGCTACTCTATGATCCCTTTAAGGGTTTGAAAGAAGAGATTGATAGTAACTAATTAGATCTTTTTGAATGTCATCATGGATTATGAGATTCTTACCTTGGTTGTCTTAGATGGTTGAAATTTTATTCTGAAGTTGATGTTGAGTCATGGAATGGTGAAAGAATTTGGCGTTCTTCTCCCTCTCCTTCAATGAAAGCACTTGAGTTTGTTGTTTCATA
>APFE030965798.1:0-27030 GCA_000404065.3 Pinus taeda | reverse complement strand
GTATAATTCAACCAAGTCAAAGTTCTTTCTTTGCTCCAGTAGTATTGGTGCACAAGAAGGATGGATCATGGCGCATGTGTCTCGATTATAGGGAGCTCAACAAGCTCACTATTAAAGATAAGTTTCCCATTCCTGTCATTGATGAATTACTGGATGAATTGCATGGATCAATTTACTTCACCAAGTTGGATCTTCGTTCAGGATATCATCAATTCAGAATGAAGACTGAAGACATTCTGAAAACAGCATTTAGAACTCATGGGGTCATTATGAATTTTTGGTCATGCCTTTTGGCCTTACCAATGCACCTTCAACATTTCAAGTTTGATGAATTCAATTTTCAAACCATTCCTTAGAAAATTTGTGTTTGTATTTTTTGATGATATACTAATCTACAGCAAGTCTTGGAAGGATCATGTTGAACATGTTGATAGGGTGTTACAACTAAGAAAAAACAATTATATGCAAAAATATCCAAATGTTTCTTTGGAGTACAAGAGGTGGAATATCTGGGTCATATTGTATCTCATGAAGGAGTTAAGGTAGACCCTAGCAAAATTAAAGCCATTAAGGAATGGAGAATCCCCACATCCATAAATCATCTGCGAGGATTTCTCGGGTTGACAGGGTATTATCGCAAGTTTGTTAAGAATTATGGGAGAATAGCAGCACCTCTAACAACATTATTGAAGAAAGATGCATTTTCATGGACTCCGGAAGCAACAAAGGCCTTTGAACATCTTAAAGAGGCAATGTGCCAAGCACCGGTCTTAGCTAAACCGGACTTCACAAAAACCTTTATTGTGGAATGTGATGCTTCAGGAAATGGAATTGGTGTTGTTCTAATGCAAGATGAAAGACCCATTGCTTTTGAAAGTCGTCCAATCAAGGGAAAGTTTTTACACAAAGCTATTTATGAGAAGGAAATGTTGGCAATACTCCATGCACTTAAGAAATGGCGACCCTACCTAATGGGAAGACACTTCAAGGTAAAAACGGATCATGATAGCCTTAAATACTTTTTAGAACAAATATTATCCTCTGAAGAGCAACAAAAGTGGGTCACAAAGATGTTGGGTTATGACTTTGAAATCATCTACAAAAAAGGGAAGCAAAATGTGGTGGCAGATGCACTCTCAAGAAAGGATGAGGATGTGGAAGCATTCTTATGTGCCATTTCTATTATCCAACCAGATTGGATAAATGAAGCAAGGGAGGAATGGAAGAATGACGAAGAAGTTTGGGTACTTATTCGAAAGTTACAACAAGATTCCAGTACATCGGATACATTTAGCTGGAAAAATGATTCATTATGGTACAAAGATCGCTTATACCTCTGTAAGAATTCCCAGCTAAAACAAAAGATTCTTATGGAATTTCACACTTCTCCCTTAGGAGGGCACTCGGGATTTTTAAAAACTTACCACAGGGTTAAGAAGGAATTTTTTTGGGAGGGCCTTAAATCAAATATTCAAAAGTTTGTGGCGGAATGTTTGGTTTTCCAGCAACCTTTATCCATTCCAAGCCAATGTTGGGAGGAGGTTTCAATGGATTTTATCACAGGTTTACTCAAGTCTGAGGGAAAGAGTGTCATCAAGGTGGTAGTTGACAAAATTACCAAGTATGCACACTTTTGTGCATTATCACATCCATTTAAAGCCAGTACAGTTTCTAGCGCATTTATGGAAACAATTCAAAAGCTAACTGGAAACCCAAAGATTATTGTAAGTGACAGAGATCCCATTTTCACTGGAAATTTTTGGACATAATTATTTTCTTGTCTTGGTACTTAGTTATCTCATAGCTCATCTTCTCATCCTCAATCTGATGGGCAAACTGAGATAGTAAATAAATGTTTGGAAGGATATCTTCGTTTCTTTGTATATGATAAACATACACAATGGGTCAAATGGTTGCCTCTGGCTGAATGGTGGTATAACAGTTCCTTCCATACAACAACAAAAATGACCCCATTTATGCCACTTTATGGGTATCAACCACCATCCATCACATCATATTTGATAAAATTCTAAGGTTCAAGCAGTGGAGCATCACATCGAACATCAACAACAAGTCCTCCAACTCTTAAAGGATAACCTCGTGTTGGCACAGAATAGAATGAAACAATAGGCAGATCAACATCACAGTGAATGAAGTTTTGATATAGGTGATTGGGTATTGTTAAGGCTACAACCATATAAGCAAATGTCCCTCAAGCAAGGTAAGAAGGATAATAAATTATCACCAAAGTGTTATGGTCCGTACAAGGTGTTGCAAAAGATTGGTACTATGGGATACAAATTAGAGCTTCATGTAGCTTCTCTATTGCACCCATTTTTCCATGTTTCATGTTTAAAGAAGGTTATAAGCGATAAGCTCCCAGTTCAAACAATATTGCCAGAACTTGACGAGGAAGGAAAAATTATATTGGAACCAGAAGTAGTCATAGAAACAAGATCTCGACAGCTACGAAATCGATCAATTTCAGAGTATCTTGTCAAGTGGAAGAACTTATCTGCTAAAGATTCCACATGGGAGGATGAGAATTTTATACAGAAGCATCCAGAACTACTCAAGCATTGAGGACAACACTTTTTTTGAAGGATAGGGGCATGTTGGGTCCCTATAATACTAGTGATTACCCCATTACTATTGTAGTTGTACCCCTTATTAATATTGTTGTGCCCCTATTGTCCCCATATTATTATTACTGGGCCCCATAGAATCCCTCTATTATTATTTTTGTGGCTTTATATTATTATTGTTAGGTCGGCTGGGTTATATTGTGACTCCTTAGAGTCCTATATATAGAAAGGAGTTTTTATCATTTGAATCATCCAAGAGTTGTTCATTTATGTAATGTAAAGGAGGTTTCCCCCGCGAAGAGGTTGAATTCTAAGGCGTCGATCTATCTTTTCTATCTTTTCTTGAGCCAGTTTCATAACAGATTGGGTATCTGGTTCAACTAAATCAGATTTCTCAACAATGAATTGATGCATGAAATCCAACATTTCAGGGAATCAGGCAAGGTGTTGGAAACTCTGGGTATGATGATTTCCCACACAAATGTGCAAACTATGACGCATGTGTCTGGATCTGTTACTTAGGTTGATGTGTAGGTTAGGGTAATACCTCCTAAATTCTCGTAACTCGGGACATTTGTTTATGAAATGGTCTGGTTCATGCCATAAGGTGCACATGGAGGTATGTTGGGGTGTTACTAGTTCTGGTTTCCTCCATGCATGATGGTATATTGAGGGACCAAAAAATGGATATGAGCATGAAGCTTCTTCCCTCATGACATAAAAAATGGTTTTAGACCCATCGTCTGTCATTGGGGTGGTTTGTAGTGACCGGGTCATAGCATTGGCTTGGGTAAGTGCACCTAAATCATCTTGATATTGATGGATTTTGAGGCAATGATGAGTGTGATGCTTGTATTCCATGCGTGATTGGTGCGCAGTGCATTATTACATGCAAGTTTGATATTTTCTCCAGTATGGGGAGGATGATTCACTGGTATTTTTGGGGCATGCAGAAGAGATTTTAGCTCATCTAACTCAAGGCACATATTCGTGGGGTGCTGAACTACTTTACACAAAGCACAGGGTGGAGGTACCCAAGAGAAAGAAGCGTTTGGAGCTTCCACCTTCTTGCCTTTTTTCGGATCCTTTTTTCTAGCACCAGATGGTTTCGATGCAAGAAGTTCTTGCTGTGGAGTGTTATCCTAAGGAGGGGCTATAGGAATGATGCTTGTCGAGGTGATACTTGTGTTTGTTGACATGGATTGAGGGGCCAAATACCATAATGGTATCACCAAAGCCATATTGGGAACCGAGAGTGTTGCAATGACTTGGTGCGAGACAAAACTAGGTGGATGGAATAAGAAGGGTGTTTGGGTGATAACATATGGTAAGAATTAAGGATAAACAACAACATTATTGTTGGTTTCTGGAATGGTTCCTGATCTTGATAGGTGTTTGAAGAAATCATCATGCACAATGGGGCTCCTGTGGTCGGAGGGGTATCCTCTATCATAGATGGGTCTCCAGGGAATGTACTAAGGAGAATTGATGGTTTAAATTGTCCAGGGCCAAATTCAGTGTAAGTTATGATCAACTCGAGAGAAGATCTGACAAAAGGTAGCACACCATCAAGGGTAGTTAACGCCTTCTTCTCATAGTATATGAGTTTTTCAATTGTAATAATTTTCTCGGCATGGGGGAACATCATTACCTTGAATACAGAAGATGCTCTTGCTGACATTTCATACATATAAATTTGGCCAATAAGGATATTATAATTCAACTATGCGTCCAACACTTTGATGTCTATGGGCACGATTTTACCAACAAGTTGTATTGGAATGCATTGGTATAGGCATACAGGAACAAAAGGGTGCTCGTTGTATTCTCTAAGAATGGTGTCAGTCAGTTTGAGTTTGGGATATCCACTTTTTTTCCAAATTGTTTTGGCAATAATACATGTGGATGCCTCCTCATCAACTATGCAATGGTGGATGGTGATATTATAGATTGATTCTGAAATTTGAAAAGTGACGGTTGATGGAAAACGTGGGGTGGCTTTATCCAAGTCAAATACCATTAAACGAGAATCGGCAGAATATATTTCTCTTAATTCAAAAAGTAATGTTTATCGTTGGGTTGGGCATGATTGCAAAACTTCCAATGCTGACATAGATGAATGAGTTTGAGCTAAGTCATCAACTATGATATAGCTATGAGCAGCCTTTGAGTTATGTCCAACTCATTGTAAAGTACCTTTAACCATCTTTTGGATGGGTTATATGGCGTATTGACGAATTATCATAGGTGTTGCAGTAGTCGAGGTGGAAGGGTTGATTCTTAGTGGAGTTATGTACTTTGAGTTGCACATATGCAGGAGAAATTATTCTCGTGCCATGTAAATGTCACGGTTCGAGGTACTTTGGGAACTTTCTCCAGGAGGGTTCTAGTGTTGTTGGTAATGTTCCTATTGGGTATTTACCACTCCTTGATGGGGGAAGGGATGTTGCATTACTGCAAGTTATTGGTTTCCCCCCTTGCCCCCCACAGTCTTTCATTCTTTAAACTCAAGGAGTTGAGGACAGTGATGGGTGTAATGACCATATTCCTCACAAATGGCGCAAGCATGATTAGTCCACAGACTAGAGTTCTTATTTTCCTCTATGGGTTGTTATTGTTCTATCCCTAGTTTTGATTCTGGTTGGGGTTGCCCCCAGCTAGTGCACGCGATGTTTTTTTATTGTTGCCCCCCTATCGAGGCTCTCCCTTTGCTTTCTCTTTGTTTCTTTCTTAGCAGCATTAGATGGGTTAGATGTGTTCAATTGTTCAAGTAATTTGTGTTTTTGAGTGAGAGAAGGTTACACTAGATTAACCCCTACATTAGCTTGTGCTAGTGGGTTATTTGATTAAGGTGCGAGGAAAGAGAAATATTGATTCCCTTGTCCCTGACTGGCATATGAGTTTTGGGAAGGGGGAGTTGCTTTCACATTCCTAGGGGGGTATTGATTTCCATGTGGGGGAGGATATGGGCCACTTTATGTGGGAGGGTATTGGGCACCTTGCATGGGTTGATATTGGTTGACATGTATAGCAAGATTATGCATAGGTATAGGTTGACCAGGGTAATATCTTGTGTGGTGTGGTGGTGGTGCTCTAGCACTAAATGGTTGGCCACTATAAGTTTATCTAGAGTACTGGAAGGTGTTGCTAGGTTGGTTTTGGGCTATAGTCCTAATCAATCCATCGACAACATCGAATGTGCCTGGTGTCTCTTGTTTAAAAGTTTGTAGGGGTGGGGTGTGTGGAAGAGCATGGTAGAGATATCTAGACTATGTGTATATCAGATAAAATTGTTGAGATTTTCTAATGGCCTCTTTCTCATTTTGTGGGGATAAATTCGCCACATATTTTGAGATTTACGATGTGAGGGATCTTAAAAATAGGTCAAGGAGGAGTTTTTCTTCCAAATGTGCTTTACACAAACTACGACATTTCCATCACTCATGGATATGTTTGATATGTGCATAGTAAATGTTTGTTTGAAATGGGTAAGGAGTTCTAGGCCCGAGTCCTGACGGACCGGGAGCTGGAAGAATGTAAGGAATGTTCTAGCTAGGGACCTAAAGTTTCCATGCGACCTAGAAGGTTGGTCTATGTGCCATTTTCCTGTAGACCCTGTAAGGATACGTTGAAATGGTCACAATCAAATAGTATCATTTGTGATACTATTGGATGAACACCAAAGGTGAAATGTCATTACATGATTTCCTGGGCCTTATCCTTGTTTCCCTTCAAATTTTGGAACGTCAAAAGGGAGCTTGGTGGGCATGGGTGGCCAATTTTGGTCATGTAAATTGGGTCATTGGTTAACTTTCTTAAATCAAGAAGATTTAAAGAAGCTAAAAATAGGATTTTTAAGTTGTTTGTCATCGCAAAACGATTTTGAATGGTTGTATTTAAATGGGGTCCCTAATGAAAGTGGTTACCTTGGTGAATATCGTTTGGACTCCAGGGGGGAGTTGTGTCGGCTCCCCTGAGGGATTGCATGAGGGGTCCCCTTAGGGGTAGTGAATGGGTAATTTGAAGAGGAGGGGTCCCAACCAAAGTTATACCAATAAATGAATATCCATTAAAGGTGGTTGTGTGGGGTCTATTATGCCTAAATGGGGAGAGACCTAGAACACTTCTTAGTAATGGAGGGAGGTTTTGAAAATGTCTAGATAAACGGGCAGTCATGGGGTCCCCTATGGTGTCAAGTAGAGTGCGTGTTACTTTTTGTGATTAAGGGAAGGAGATAAATCTCAAAGAAAGTAAATCACATACATAAAACAAAGTGAAAATAAAATGATTACTGTCCCTTTAACTTAGACTATGTCATCAATCAAATAAAAAATGGTTTTCGTCTGTTTTTGCGTATTATAAAAGATATTCTGAATACCTATTTGTCCTTTCCACTCCCAAAGTAACTAGGCCTTGCAAAGATGTCCTATGATGGCTACTAGATCAATGTCCCGAAAGAATTGGTGATGTTTTCTAGCAACCGAAGAATCAACCAAGGTAATGGATGAGGCTTTAGTGTTGCCCACACCTCACCTATAGGGATGGATGCCCTAGATTTTGGACACTAAAGTACATTCATCCCACATGAGGATTCAAATATTTAGCTTCTTGGTAGTCAGTTACCAATAGTGAACACTAGATGGGTCGGGTAGCCCCAAATAGTACCACACACACTGGACCTAAGCCAAACCCCCTTTGAATCGAGTCTCTTCCATGCTTGGGTATTATTTTTTGTGGATGATTGAATTATTTTAAGCATCCTAAAAGTAAACTTCTATGTTTCAAAGATGTAAGCTGGCCATGGCATCTTATGGGATGCCTACCCCCAATGGTCCTAACCTGAACTATCAATTCTTTTGTGGACCCTATGGGGAAATTTAGTTGGTTCAAGTTATGGTTTCTTTTAAGAGTCTTACTTTTATTAGGGTGTGAAATGTAAGGCCAAAAAAGTTAAGTATAAAAAGCTTCGAAAACTAGACACCTTCTTATACAAATATTATAGAAGCTAGTGTGTGATGTGTAATTGTGTGCAAGTGGGAAAGTGAACATACAAAGTGTGATAAGATGTGGATATTTAGTGATCCGTTACAATATCCCCTAATTACACTAAGTGTAAATTATTCCTTGCATTAAAAAAATTATTTGCAAATAATGGGTCGCTTACTCTTTTTCTTGTTACATTATGTGTGTCTAAAGGGATATGGGAAACACAAGTGATTTAAGAAAGCTTTCATGTGTGTTACGCAGGATTTATGACTGTGGACAGAAATATCTCCCCTAAGTCTGGTGGCTAACCTATAACAACAGAATGACAAAGGACCCAATGTTTTCCTTAAAGTAAGTATATGAGGGGATGAAACCTACTTGGAATCAATCGTATGTTTCACTCCTTCTTAGGCTTGAATGCTCCAATCCTAGCTCCAACTTCCAAAATTAGAACTTGCACAACCAAGCAACACAAGCCAAGAAACTATGAGATCTATGTAGCATCATTTATCCATTTTATTCAAAAGATCAACATGGTATTGAAATATATGAATAACGACATCACAGATAAGAAAACAGAGAATTCTTTGTATTGATATAAATGGAGTGGGTTACAACCATAAATAGGTGTTGATCTTGTAGAAGAGCTCCTCCAAGTTGTTGAATTGTCCTTCCCTTGTCACAAAGTAGATCCCCATTCACCCTAAATGCATGAAATGATAACTCTCACAAAAATAGTATAAGGGTAGAATCACCCTCCAAAAGCCAACCCCTTGCATCTGGAAGGTTTTAAATATATAGAGGAGTGAGGTAAGTTGGGAGTTCTTATCCTTTTACCAATATTGGGATTGAGATCCACTCTTAATGGGAGGATGAGATCTAAGGATAAGGGATGGAAACTCCAAGGTAGGATAGGATAAGATTTGAAAGTTTTATCTGAGGTAAATAGTTACAACGGATCCTGGAAGCTTTTGGAAATGGAGGCTTCAGGATTCTCTCTATTTTTTTCGAATTTCTAGAACCAACGCAGGTGCAAAGGGGAGAAACCTGTAGGTAATCAATGTAGGCCATAGTGGAGCAACCTGTAGGTAATCAACACAAGGAACAATGGAGAAACCCGTAGGTGAATGTTGTCTAGCAAGAGGCCACGATGTGCTGGTCCTAAAACTGGCTCAGATGATGTAGTTTAGGGAAGAAACTCTGGGGAATGAAAGAATTGTCCATAGGGATTTGTGAAATGATGATGTAAAGGAGCAATAAGATTTGAATGATCCAGGTCATAGGTTGATTGATCATATGAGACAAAATAGCTTGTAACAGAGTGCCCCCTAAATCACAAAGTCAAAGATGATGAATTATGGCTGGAGTGCTTTACCTTGTCACAAGTCAGGATCAAGAACAATCGGTGAGATCGTCTTTTGTTACAATACATTTACATCATGACATTCTTTTGTTGAGGGAGGCATACCCATACTCAGAACATAAGCTAACATTACATGTATAATGATCAAAAGGCATGCCCACTCATGACTGATGGTGGACCCATGACTGGATGATTGTTACTATGATCATAGTCATCATACATAGTGATCTTTGTATAATCTTGAAATCACAGCATGGATGGCGGAAATAGATCCGAGGTCTTCTATCACGTTCATAGGACCAACCAATGTACGAGTCTACCCATGTGAATCAATGAGCTAAATTTGAACATGGTAGACACCATCTGATTACCAACTAATGATGTAAGTCATTAACAGATGCGAGAGAATCCATCGATGATGTTAATGGCTCTCAAGGTACTCAAGTACAATCCATATGGTGTGAATAAATGAGTCAATGTCGAACACCACACATAATATTTCAATCAAAGGCCAATGATGCAACCTATCACCGATAGCGAGGACACTTTTCATTGATGTATGCAAGAACCAAGGTACCGATGGGTGTTTCTAAGTCAACTTCTTGGATAATGTGTTGATGTCAACAGGAAGTGTCCCGTCATAGGAGGTCCTTGATGAAACCCCCATAAATGACACAAAACAGGTATGATGATTGAGAAAGAATGATGTTGATATGGAACTCGATCAAGAAATGAAAACATGGAATGAAAGCTTAAGATTATTGCAACAGATATAAGTTGAATGACTTATCTTAAACAAATTGATGACACTGAAATGGAGTTGGCAACATTGACCCAAAACCGAAATGGAGGTTCTATGAAGGTATGATGAACTGAAAGATAAGAAGATTACCCAACCCAATAGCCACAGAGATGAAGTTGTAGAGTTTCGTGTTCAAAAGTGACTCGTTGTCATTAACAAATGGAGTACCATGTTTTCCTAATTTTCCCAACCATACTAGTCAATACCTATTTATTTTTTAACAAGATTGAGGAGGATAACATATGCTTGATCTGTATGTGCATCCTTAGGATGAATCCCTCTGAGAATATTTAATGAACCCAGAGAAGGAGTGGTTCAATCCCACCGTTGTTTTATGTTTTTACGAGTCCAGTGAGGGTAAAAATTGACTTCTTTTTCATGTTTAGAGAGTTTGAAAAAGAGGTGAAAAAGAAACTCCAGATGTTAATTTTCATAGGTATTCCCTTAGGTCCAAAAAGGTAGAAAATAAACCCAAGAAAACCTCTTAGTCATGTTTGACTAATGTATTCCTTTTTTGTAGATAGTCTATCTCAGTGTAGAAAAGGGTTGAACTTATACTAAGTAGACGTCTTTTCATTTACTTTTACGGGTCGAAAATGCAAGTGCTCGACAATCTTTTCATGTTTTGGGAGTCTGAAAAGAGCTGAAAATGGACTCCTCCTAGAGGAATGAGTGGTATAAAGTGATAGAAACTAGTTCTGGTCATGATGGAACTTCTTAAAACACATAAAGGTCAAGAGAATGGCTAATAAGACCACCCATCATAGTTGTTCCTCGGGAAAGGATAAAAACTAAGTGAAAGAGTATGATCGTCCAAGTAGATGGTGACGATGGAATGAAAAAACGAAGGCTCATCTAGAGAAAACAAGCTGATAAAAATGGAAATCACGAGGGATAAAATGGGAATGGTTTCATTTTTATAGAAGCTTGAAACATGGGAAACTATGCTTGAAATTGGTTTCATTTTTACACAATCTTGAAACAAGAAAAAATATGCTTGGAATAAGTTTGCATTCCCTATCATAATGACTCAATTTGAGGTACATGCCCCCTAATCTTCATTTCATGCCCCTATGTAAACTACTGGGTACTGAAAGATGGATGGAATGAAGGTTCATTTACGAGATCAAGTGAAATACTCAACTAGGAATTTATGAGATCCAATCAAAGACTCTAATTGAAAGGGGATTCATTTCATTTTTTAACGAAATTAACACATGAAAATAACTATTCTCATAGGAACCTATTTCATTTTTTAACGAGGTTGACTTAGTAAAAGAACTGCCATCATAAGAGCTTGTTTCATTTTTTAATGAGCTTGACACAAGAAAATGAACTCTACTCCAATATTGATCATGGCCCTTAAGAGCCCATGACTTCCGAGAGTTCTCATTATATGGGAGAAGAATACACTAGAAGGGATACATATCAAGGGATCTAATGGAAAGATCGGGCTCCAATGCCCCCAGTACATGATGCACTACATCACCAACAAGATCATCAGTAGACGGGAGCATGTAACAGGTTGCCACATAATTAATCTCTGGCAGGGTAGATACCGCTTGCATATAAGGACCATTTAGGGATGTTGGTTGGTTGGGAGTCAAATTAGGACCAACAAATGAAAGCTGGTTAATGGTCACGATTCTTCCTTCATGTGGGAAACATGTCACATGAAAGAGTGAAGAGACAAGAGTCCCCATGACATAAACATAGTCACACCGAAGGAGTAAATTAAAATCCAAAGGACCTTGGACTACCATCACATCGATATAGATAGTCTTTCCTCTCAAAGTAATAGGCAACTAAAGAAGGATCCCTAACGGTTGACTAGTTCCTCTATTAAAAACCAACAGATTTTGGGTAACGGGCACAAGCTGCGAGAACCTAAAACTTGCCAAGTATTTGAGGACATAATAATAACATATGTGCCTTCATCTATTATCGTGTGAGGTACAACCACATTATAAGCTTGAAGTATGATCTGGAATGGTACATAAGGAGGAAGACGATATCCTGACAGTCAACTCCAATTAAAGGAAGTGACCAAACTACTTGGAGGGGGTGTCATGGGAATGGGAGAACTACCCCCTTGCATTGTGGGAATGTGACAATTGTTCCCCTATACTGTGAGAATGGGAGGATTTCCCCCCAGTTCAATAGAATATGAAGAAACAAGAAAACCTGAGTTGTATTGATCTGGATTTAAACAGGAACGCAACAAATTACAGAGATAACCATAAACACAAAGATGCAGTGGAAATAATACTTCATTTCATTATGTAAAATACTGAAATATGCTTACAAACAGCAATGGAAATAAACCAGCTAGGGCGATGACATCTTATCTCTGAGAAGAGATGTGGCAGCTACATGCCTCTAAACTGTGTTACAATGAGGCTTGAAGGGCTATTTATTGTTGATAAACAAGGGAAAACCCAAAACATCCAAAAACCCAACCCTAGAAGATGAAATTCCAAACTATGGGCCCCGTTTGGGTAAATTGGTACATCAACTTCCCGGGGTCGTAACTTTGGCATATGATCTTCGTTTGACGCGCACAATATCTCGTTAGAAAGAGATATCTGAGAACTACAACTTTGGGAAGAGCAACATCGGTCCATGGACCCATGTTGCTCCCAGTTTTCCCAAAAAACCATCATTTAGGGCCTCAACACGGCTTTGGAAGTTCAGGACCCGAAAAAACTGCTATAAATAGTAAACTATGCTACAATTAAGGAAACTGAAAAGCTGAAAGAAACAATGGTGGGGATCCAAGTGGACTTGGCAGGTGGCCACCAATATCCACCTAGATCATTCCTCCCCCCTTAGGAAGCAATGGTCCCCATTGCGTTGAGTTCCTCCATGAGATGAAAACTTCTGCTAAACTTGGTCCCTGGTGAGCCACTTGCCCTGGTGAAGGAGTTGGCTTGATTTAACAACTCAATACAGTTGGATATTCTACTGGCATGTGTGCTTGATCTGTGTGTCCATGATCTGATCAGTTGCAGCTTGTCCCATGCAATCTGGATTTAACTCTGTGGGTGTGAGTTGTTTTGCAATGTCGAATGTGTCTACTAATGGTGGAAAGTATGGCCGAAGGCAGTCCACATTGAACACTAGGTGCAGGCCAAGGAATGGGGGAATTCTTAGCTCAAATGCATTATCTCCCACAACCTTGGTAATGGTGTAAGGGCCATATCAAAGTGGTCTGAGTTTCCGATAGGCTCTGTAAGGTGTTCCTTTTGCAAATGCAACTAGACTTTGTCGCCCGCCTGAAACCTGTGTAGCAGCCGATGTTGATCATGTCGCTACTTGTACTTGGCATTTGATTTCTCCAGAATGTCATGGACCTGCTCGGTAATATGTTGGATGTGCTCAATGAAGTTGTTTGCCTTATCTGTTTCAGACCGGACATGAGTCGAATCTGTGTGAGTAGTTGTAAATGGCATGGCCACATCAATGGGACATAGTGGCTAGAATCCCAAGTCCACCTGAAAAGGGTTGTGACTAGTCGAGCAGTGGAGAGCCCAGTTGTAGCTGTGTTGAACATAGGAGAGGCTCTCATCCCATGTGTGTGGATGCTTTGAGTTGTATATGCGTAGAATGTGTACGATCATCTTGTTGACAACCTCTATCTAGCCATTAGTTTGAGGATGGAAGGTTGCGGACTTAGTGAGTTTGGTGTCCAGCATCGACCAGAGATTGGACCAAAATGTATTGAGGAACCTGTTGTCCTAATCTGAGATGTTAGATTATGGGATCCCAAAGTGTACCCATACTCGTTCAAAGAAGAGTTTAGCAATGGCTTCTGCTATGATATTCTTCTTGCAGGCCACCATAATGGCCATCTTCGAGAACCTGTCGATGACCACAAAAACACAGTCATTTCCATGTTTAGTGGAAGGAAGGCCTGACATGTAATCCACCGAGATGGATTCCCAAGGTCGACTAGAGGTAGGCAGCGGGGTATAGAGGCCTTGCTTCTTGATGGTCGGTTTGGCAATGGCACAGGCAGTGCATGATCTAATGTACTTCCCGACATCATGTTGAAGATTCGGCCAATAGAAATACTTCTGCAGTATTGCCACCATTTTCTCGACCCCGAAATGCCCAGTAACCCGACTGTAGTGTGCTTCCCAAATCATCTTGGCACGCTCGCTTGAAGGAACACAAAGGTGACCCAAGTGGCATAGCAGGGCATCCTTGAGGTGAAAATATAGAAGATGTTGACCCTCCAAGAGTGTCTGGTATGTGTGGCCAAATTTTGGGTCGCTTTTGTAGAGAAGTGGCCAATTAGAAGTCTCGTGCCCACAAGAGTTGAGAACGGTGGTTAACGCCATGATCGGTGGTCGACTGAGGCAATCTGCAACATTATTGGTGCTTCCCTTCTTATACTTGATATTCAAATGGAACTGTTGCAGGCACGTGGACCACTTCTGATGGCAATCATTCTACAATTTCCCTTGGGTTTGTATGAATTGCAAGGGTCGGTGGTCTATGTGTATGATCGTTTCCTTCCCTAAAATGTAATGCTTCCATTGTCGACAGGCCTGCACAATGGAATACATCTCTTTATCATAAGTGGGATACTTCTGGACTATGTTTGAAAGTGTCTCACTGTGATATGCCACTAGATGCTTGTGTTGAGTAAGGACTGCCCTAATAGTATAGTTAGAGGCATCTGTCTCGACCTTAAATGGTTGTTGCAAGTCTGGTAATGCAAGCACTGGTGCCGTGCAAAGGCAATATTTCAACTCTGTGAATGCCTTCTGTTGAGATTCAGACCAAAATAATTTTGCTTTCGCTCCTCCCTTGGTGACTTGACTCAAGGGCTAAGTGATATGAGAAAATCCCGACACAAACTTGTGGTAGAAGTTGGCAAGACCTAGAAAGCTACAGACCTCTGTCAGAGTGGTTGGAGATGGCCAATCCTGAATGACTTGGATCTTGGTTGGATCCACATGCACCCCCTATTCATCAATAATGTATCCCAGATACTGAACCTGGGTCATGCCAAAAGTGCATTTCTCCAAACTGGCACATAACTTGTGTTGTTGCAGTGTTTGGAGAACCTGTCGGATGTGGTGGAGGTGCTCTTCCCAAATCTAGCTGAAGATCAGGATTTCATCCAAGTATACCACTACAAATGTGTTGGTGAATGGCCGTAAGATGTCATCCATTAGCCTCATGAAGGTTACAAGAGCATTCATCAATCTGAAAGGCACAACCAACCATTCGAAAAGGCCCTCCTTGGCTTTGAAGGCAGTCTTCCACACATCGGAGGGTTCAATTGGTACCTGGTGATATCCTAACTTCAAATCAATCTTGCTGAAATATTTTCCCCGCTTCAGTTGGTCCAAGAGGTCATCAATCCATGGGATCGGGTACCTATTAGGGACAGTGATCTTGTTCAGCGCTCGATAGTCAATACAGAGTCTCCAGGTCCCATCCTTCTTCTATACCAACACAATCGGGCTCCCATAGGGAAATGAACTCGGACGAATGTGACCTTTCTACAACAACTCTTGAATCTGCCTCTTGATTTCATCGTTCTCCAAAACGGAGCGCTAATAGATTGGTTCATTGGGCAGCGGTGCCCCTGGGGTCAGATCGATGGAGTGCTTGACTTGATAGTGCAGAGGAACCCCAGCGGGGGAGGTGAAGATGTCCTCGTACTCCTCCACAACCTTGTCCATCTGTAGTTGTCATGCGGAGGGGCCCTATCTAGAGGTCGTGGCCACCATCTTCTTCTTTCCTAAAGGGCATATCATCAGGAAAACAAATTTCATAGTTTTGGAAATGAGCTTATTGCATTGTTTTGTAGTAACTAAGGAGATGGCGGTAGGTGGTGCTACCTCCGGTATCCTGTACAACTTATTTCCCAAAGTAACAATAACAACACGGGGCCTTGATTCATACACAACATGCTGCTTCCACAAGTATGATTGTCCTAATAATACATCACAAACTTCAAGGGGAGCAATGTCACACAATACCTCATCTGTTAAGGGCTTGATGTTGTATGTAAGGCGACATTGTTGGCTCACGCAAAGATCCCATCCTTGGTGAAGCCACCCGATGGTGTACAGTTGTGGATATGCTATGGTCAGTAAGCCCAGCCGCTTTGTGACCTCTGCCGAAATGAGGTTCTTTTGGCTCCCGCTATCGACAATGAACTGTAGAGGGGAGCCCTTTACCCACATTTGGGAGTGGAAGAGATGCTCCTCCTCCTCTGGATCTTCATGGTGGCAATGGAGGTGTTGGGCTCTGCATCGATAATTGTCATTCCCCTTGTCGGGTTCTGACTCAGAGTCGGAACATGTATCTGATTCTGAAATCTTTAGCTTGGCCACCAGTGATTGCTTGGCCTGAAACTCACTTGTGTTGTGAGTGGAGCTCTTATGGAACTCACACCACTTTCCCACGTCCTTTTTCGGCTTCACGGCACTGTTCTTTGCTTGCAGCTTTGGTGGGTTGTCTTGGGCCACCTCGCCTTGGCTTTGTCCTTTGTTTGGTGGTTTAGGTGCACCTTTCCCTTACTTCGGATTCGTAGATCCAAAGTCTTGCTTCTTCTGTTTAAACTTTTTCTCGACCTTGACGGCATATGGGTATGCCGTGCCGAGCGAGGGGATGTTCAGGAATTCTATTTCTTCCTGGATGTACTTGTGCAGGCAATTGCAGTATTTGAGTACCAAATGTTGCTCTGAATCCTTGATACCCAACTTTGTGTGAAGCGTATGGAAAATATTGGTAAAGTCTCGCACGTCTTAGTCCCTTACCTACCGCAACATGGTCCACTTTATGTATTGATCATCATAGCTTCTGGCAGGGTAGTACTGCTCCTTGATGACATCCTAGAATGAATCCCAAGTGGGTGCGACTAAAAATAGTGAGCCTGTACTTTCATCCTTCTGCTTGCAGTAGGTTTCCCACTAGTCCTTGACATGGGGGGCTGCTTTGAGAAGAGCGAAAATAATCTTTTCCTGATTGGAAAAATCATGAATAGAAAAATAACCCTCTAGCAGATTTAACCATTTATCGACAGAATTTGCTTCTATCTGAACCTCGAATATGGGGATTTCAAAATTAACTTGTACCTTAAACGGTGTGGCGTTTCCAGAGTAGTTGTTGGAAGCTGATGCATCACCCATGGGTAGCCGTTGAAGGATCTGGGAAAAGTTGTCCATCATTGCGTTCCTTTGTCGCTCGAGTGCTTCTTTGAGAAAGATTTTGATAGGATCTCCTGCCCCCTCATCTTTCTTTTCATCCGCCATGGGAGGCCATCAGGATTTGTGAGGCTAGTCTTGCAAAGGTTCGACCAGTTCAAGCCCTAACTCCTTATATCCCGACCTCGTTGGGGACATGCAAAGAAAAAAAAAGAAAAGCAAACCTCTCTAATTACCACTAATCTGGATTTAAACAAGAATGCAACAAATTACAGAGATAACCTATAAACACAGAGAGATGTAGCGGAAATAATACTTCATTCATTAATGTAAAATACTGAAATATGCTTACCAATAGCAATGGAAATAAAACCAGCTGGGCGATGGTAGCTTATCTCTGAGAAGAGATGTGGCGGCTACATGCCTCTGAACTGTGTTATAATTGAGGCACGAAGGCCTATTATTGTTGGAAACAATGGAAAACCCTAAACATCCAAAACCTAACCCTAGAAGATGAAACACCAAATGTGGGCCCCGTTTGGTAAATTGGTACATCAACTTCTTGGGGTCGTAACTTGGCATACAATCTCCATTTGATGCGCCACAATATCTCGTTAGAAAGATCTATTAGAGAACTACAACTTCGGAAGAGAAACATTAGTCCATGGACCATGTTGCTCCCATTTTTCCCAAAAAACATCGTTTAGGGCCTCAAAACGGCTCCGGAAGTTCAGGACCTGAAAAACTACTAAAAATAGTAAATTGTGCTACAATTAAGGAAACTAAAAAGCTGAAAGAAACAATGGTGGGGTTCCAAGTGGATTTGGTAGGTGGACACCAATATCCACCTAGATCAGGTATGAGACTCACTCTCTACAGGAAAGGTACGATCGACTGAAGGTGGAATCGAGTCAACCATTTTCCCAACCAATGGTTGGTTGGGAATAGACTCATGGGATTCATATCCAGAGAGAGCAGGATTGATTCGATTCGAATTCTAATCAATCACTTCATCAACTAGTGGATGATTGGGAGAAAGCTTCCAGTAACCAGCTAGAAGTCATGGATGAGAAGTTGTAAGGTTTTCCAACACTTTTGAGGCTTCATCCATATAAGGACAAAGGTGAATAGGATGATTCCGTTCACATAACTTATAGGGAAAATTGACTTTACCCTTTTTTCCATGGACTTTATTATCAGTAGTTGAGGTTTTATCACTAGCATGATCTCCAGACGCTGATGAAAAGGGTCGATGTGAGCTTGTGGACCACACTTCTAATACCTTGGGAATACCAGGACACTCTCTAAGAAGGTTATCACCCTTACAAATCATGTAAGGGAATTTAACTTTGCAGGGTTGACTGGAATGTTTCTCCATACTAGTTTCATCTGTAGCAATGGCTTCGTAGTTTCCCCCCTGCTTATTTTGCTTCTTCTTCTTCTTCCCTTTCTTCTTCTTCTTAGCTTCCTGGTTACTAGAATCAATACTTTCACCAGGCGGGGAGGAAGAAAGAGATGAAGAAACAACATGTGAAGAAGGAAAAGGGTCAACTTTAGGATCAACTTGAGGTTGATATGGTTTAGGTGGAGGAGAACTTGGTTGAGAAGCAGTTTGGACATTCAGAACCATAGGGGTCAAAAACAACCAAACTGGAAAACCAATGATAAATCGAGGAAGGGACAATGTTGCCATATAAGGAGCACCAATATTTCCAAAAGAAGGAGAAGGACCAAGATTCCCATCGGAGGGGTTTCCCTGAATGGTGAACTTGAGAACTGTTTCCATTAGTCTCAACCTAAGATATACTAAGGAGTTATTCCATGGTAAGGATGTTGTTCCATGGTCAATTAATTGATTTTAGAAATTAACAACACAAAATAAAACAAAGGGGTAAACTAGGCAAATGGTTTACCAAGCAATCGTGAACTACAATATACACCTTAGAGAACCAAGAACATAACGTATGTGCAGGCAATATTCCCAAATGTTGTGTTTAGTGTATCACGATGTACAAGGTGGTCAAATCGGTTACCTATGGATGGATAGTAACCTAGGGTGGACTTCCAAAATATACTTGACGGTATGTGGAAGTGTAGTCCGTAGTAGTGTTGTCTAACGCGTAACCATTCGATGAGAGTGTTCCCATATAATTATCATGCCTGGAGTGTTATCTGATATACCCAAAGGTACATGGAGAACGATCCTATATACTTATGTACGTGGAACAGGATTTCACCCCCGGGATAAAATGCTAGAAAAAAACGACAACTCCTACACTTAAAGATGCCAGAACACGTCTCTAGCCTAGACCTCTATGTGTGTCGTTAAGTTTCAAATGCTCCTTAGGTTAATTGAGATGAATTTTAAAGTTGATCTTCAATTATGTTTCAGTTTCGAGGCTAAAAAATTGATGTCACCTGAACACACCTATGATGCAACTAATATGACAAAAAAATATTTTCATTTTCTTTTTAACAATGAAAGGCCTAACTAAGTAGGAGAAGAAAAAATCAATCAACAATGCAACAAGCAAGTGATGCAACAATCGATCTCTATAAATTCACTTTTCCAATCAAAATAAAAGCCCTATATGCAATGCATGATGCATAAGATTTTTTTTTTGGATTTCACTTAATTTTTAGATGAAAACTAAGAGTTTTGTCTAATCATTTATAAAAGAAAACTATTCAGAATGATGACTAAAACACCAATTTTTTCAAGCACTCAATGGCTAGACAATTTAGTTTGCTAATGACCTAATGACAAGAACAAAGGAAAATATAAACAAACTCTTATCAAAGGCACTCAAAAACAAAAGCAAACCAAACGAAGTTTTATGAGAGACCAAGACACACTCAGGGACAAAAGGAGGACCAACCAGAACAAAGTTAATTAGAGATAAAATCACAAAAAGGTAAATTTTTGCATCAAACTGGGATCATAGCAAGTGATGAAAGGATCAGGGTGCACTATAACGCATGTGCATAGAAGGCTAGGGTGCACTGCAACGCACTGTCTCTAGACCACAGGGTACGTTGATCAAGGAAAGTCAAGTTCTGATACAAAAAATTCTAGTAAAGCTCAATGAAAGGTCTTCCTAGGTCTATTCTTAGCTGGGTAAAGCAGTAAAGGTCTATCAAAGAGGTAATCAAACACAGTCGACAAAGGAAACACCAAGGGAATACATTGTTCCCCAATATGGTCGCTAATTTGTTATGCGGGATTTATAACCATGGACATAAATGTCTCCCCTAGGTCTAGTGGCTAACCTAGAACAACAGAATGACAAAAGACCCAATGTTTTCCTTAAAGCAAATAGAAGAGGGGATGAAACCTACTTGGAATTTTTCATATGTTTCGATCCTTCTTTGGCTTGAATTCTCCAATCCTAGCTCCAATTGCCAAAATTAGAACCTACACAAGCAGACAACACAAGCCAAGAAACTACAAGATCTATGTAGCATCATTTATCTACTTTATTCAAGAGATCTACATGGTATTGAAATGTATGAAATAATGACATCACATATAGGAAAATAGATAACTCTTTTTATTGATATAAATGGAGTGAGTTACAACCATAAATAGGCGTCGATCTTGTAAAAGCGCTCCTCCAAGTGGCTGACTTGCCCTTCCTTTGTCACAAAGTGTACCCCCAATCACCCTAAATGCATGAAAGGATAACTCTCACAATAGTAGCATAAGGGTAGAATCACTCTCCAAAATCCAACACTTTCCATATGGAAGGCTATAAATATATAGAGGAGTGAGGTAATTTTGGAGTTCTTATCCTTTTACCAATATTGGGATTGATATCCACTCTTGATGGGAGGATGATATCTAAGGATAAGGGATGGAAACTCCAAGGTAGGATAGGATAGGATTTGGAAGTTTTATTTGAGGTAAATGGTTACAACATATCCTAGAAGCTTTTGGAAATGGAATCTTTAGGATTCTCTCTCTCTTTCCAAGATTTCTATAACAAATGTAGGTGCAAAGGGGAGAAACCCGTAGGAAATCAATGCAAGCCATAGTGGAGTGACCTGTAGGTGAACATTTTCTAGCATGAGGCCAGGGTGCATTAGTCCTAAACTAGCTCAGATGGTGCAGTTTAGGGAAGAAACTATGGGGAATGAGAGAGTCATGCGTAGGGCTTTGTGCAATGATGATGTAAAGGGGGAATAGGATGTGAAAGATCCAGTTCGGGGGCTGATTGATCAGATGAGACAAAATAGCCTATAACAATGTGCAAGTCCACGTTATCCTAAAAGACACAAGTGAAGAAAATATTACTTACTTTCTATAATGACACTTGGTGCAAGTCCCAAAACTAATTAAAGGAAAAAATGATTTGTTTAGTAACAAAATTTTTGGATGATGTGCCACTTACTCCTTTACTAATTAAGTTGTGTGATTTGCAAAAACTAGCAAAATAGATTGAAAAATATATGTGGAATTTGGCCACTTAATTTCCCCCTTAATATAGTTATGTGAGAATTGTAAATAAAAATAAAGATAATCTAATTACTCTGCTAATTGAGATTAGTAAATCAATTAAGTAATATAAACTGATTAGAAAAAGAAATGCAGAGGTGAAGGCAATTCACTAAAGGTTTCCAGTCACCTGACAAAAGTAAAATTACAATTATTTGTATGCTTTCTAAAAACTATGAGGGTTTTAATGTGCACAGACTTGCCTGTACGTTTGTCTAAATAAAAGTTGCGCCTATGTGCCTGTCTGAACAAAATCTTCACGGTGAACAAAAAAGAATGAACAATCAAGCTTTTCGGTCGACAACAAGTCCCACAGATCCTGGAAAAATTCCATAAAGGTGTTGCACTCCCCAGTGAGGTGATAATGCAGAGAGAAGGTCTTGCAAACACAACTGTTAGAGTAAATAAAAGAAACTTAGTGGAGTCTCCAATTTGTGGTAGTGTTTTTGTACCAATGGGGTACCAAAAGACACCTTCTTAGTAATTGGTTCTTCCCTACAAATAAACACAGACAAATTGGTTTTTGTTAGTGGGAAAGCATGAAAAACAAAGAATTGCAAATGGGGAGAACAATGCATATACAAACATAAACTAAAAGAAAGAGATAAACACACAAATAATGATTTATGAAGCAAACAAGTCAAAAAAGTATGGAAAATGGCTCCCTTTATTGATTGTTGGTGGTATAAGATGAATACTAAACACTTGAAGATAATTCTTTGAGCTATGGTGCTAAAAAGTGCTCGTTAAGGAGGTTCCTTTCCTCAATCTCTTTGCAAGATTCTCCTCTCTATCAAAGAAGTATCAAGGCTCTCTAATTGGTGAAATCCTCTCCACACTAGAATGATGGATTGCTAAGAAGCAACTCTTCCAACACAATAGTTCTCTACTTCTTTTGCTTCAAAAATGAAATGAAGGGTTTCTCTTATAGCAATTTTTCCAACATAACGTTGTCTTCCCTTTGGTTCTCCCATGGCCTATTTCTATAGAATCTTTAGAATCCCTCTTTCCTCTCTTGGTGCATGAATGAAAGTGACTTATGAGTAGGACAAGATTATTCCTTTGAGGGCTACATATCTTCAAGGTGACTCGAATTCGGTTTTACTTGACTAGAACATGTGAGGGAATCATCTTCCAAGTGTGGGAACTAGTCCTAAATTTTCCGAGTTGACCTTTTTTTGACCGCGTGACTTTCGAAGGAAATGTCCCGCATTTGTAAATTATTTTTGAGGATAAGCCACGTAGTCCAATTTTATATATAAGGCCTTAGGAAAAAATAATTTTTTTGAACTTCATAATGTCTTCAACTGGAAAATATTCACTTGTAAATTCTATTGGACACTTTTAGGTGTCTTTTGGATTGTACAAATATGTGTACAATTTTCTGGTGTTAACAACATGGCTATAGTGTAATAGTCAAAAGTGATGGAGTCATGTGGTGGAACATCAATAGGAAACTTGTTCAATGAGGTGGTAACATGTTGATTAAAATCTTTCACTTTTCTTTGTTTCTCATCTTCATGTTACTCAATTATTTTTAGAAACATATTTGGGGCCTTTTCGTTCACAAACTTCTCCAAAAAGACCTTCTTCAATTCTCCCTAATTCCTAATTGATCCAATAGGGAAACTGTGGTACCCTGTTGTGACTTTATTCTCAAGTGTGTACGGGAAAATTATACAAGCCACGTCATCATATCGTACATAAAATAATCTTAGTTGTAAATAAAAATTGTTAACACGGTCCTTTTTCAAAGTATAACTATCTGGATCATATTTTGTGAGGAATTTTTCTAGATGGTTGAGTAAAGGATGCAGAATGCCTAGAACATTAAGTGGCCTTTGGTCCATCCAATCCAACTATTGATCATTGGCCATATTGTTGTTATTCTCCTCATCAATTTTAGAATATGAGGTCATGTTCTCTCTCTCATTTAGGTTCTCATTCTTGTGATACTCTTCATTCTCTGGTATATACAAAATTTCACCATTTCCCTCGAGATTTCCAAAATTGGTTGGTCCTTCTTCACCCTCACCTGAATTTCTTTCGACTGAATTTGCCAAATGATCCAGAGATGTGTTTATGAATTGTGTAGTATACTAACTAACACACTACCACAAGTTGTATGCTTTCCGGTTTAACGCTTATGAGGGTGAATGGATGTAACTAGAATTACTCCAAGTTCTCTTACGAACTCACATGTAACCACCCCCCCAGATTTACCCATTTTCACTTCCCTGCCAGGGTAAACATGAGATAGAGAGTTTCTATGAAATGGCCCAACCTCCTAGATATCATTAATGAAGTGGGTTTGAATACTGATGACAAACTGGCCTTTCACAACATCCTACAGGAGCTACAAGACACTCAAGGACATAGAAACCATCCCAGATGTCCAAACGCTGAGTTGGACCCCTCCTTCTTTACCTTGGACCCTCAACCAAACCCACAACAAGGCCTCAATGTGGTTGGAAGCCTCCAACCACATGCATAAGCCTACATCCATGTGGTTGCAACCTAAACTTTCAAGTTAATAGGATGTGGTCCCGAATTTTGAGCCTAAGTTCCATGGCAGCCTCCAAAACACTACCTATAAATTCCTTAGAGTTCTCAAATGCATAAACGACATGCCAAAAAAGCTAAAAATTCAAACTTGATTCAGAGACTTAACCTAATGATCTGATTTAGAATATTATATTGTTTTTCTAAGATCCTCCTTAGATTAGAAACAAAATGCTTTCATTGTGCTTAAGGATTCATGAATTTTTACAAGTGAAAAATAAGTTTTTAAGTTAATGTTATGAGCAATTAAACATAAATAAGAGACTGAATAGTAGCATAAGCATGTACATAACATCATCAAAAACACATTACAACAGGAACATGATAAAGGAGTTCACCCCTCCTGGGATACATCTTTTTGGTCCAGCTTCTAATGGCTTGGACCTCTCTATTATGCTCAAAAGTGTAAAAAGATGTGTTTACAATGATCATATGCTTCTGAAACCTGCTCCAATGAGTCCATAATATCCAAAAATGGCTATCTAGCCTCTTTTTGCATCCAATTTGGTGGAAAACTAAAGAAGTTATGACCTCTCCTAGTTTTCCCAATATTCGCTCCACAAATTGCACCATTTTTGGCTTGATCCTACAATTTCGCTCCAAAAAGTGCTCACTGGGTGAAAATTTCACCGCACAGTGGCCATAAGCTATCGGCACTGACAGCTCCATCACAAATCACAATTAGTGGGAACCAAAAAGTCTTATGGTTTGTGAATGTGGTGTGGGCAATATGCGATTGTGATAAGCGGTGGACCCGATGGACTATCAAATGCAGTATAACTGTATCGCATCTGGAATATATCCCAATTGGCAGAGCCAGGGTAATACATATAATGAGTCTTGCATTGTTTGATATGCAATTTCAATATCATAATCACAACCTGATCCTATCAAGGTTGATTTTGTTGTACTTCCCTTTTGCGATGTACGATTATTGCATCGCACCCTGGCTTGTTCTGGGGTCGATTTTTTAATGCCGACCTGCCTGCGATATGCTAGTTAAGAACCAACCTATGGGTGTGATAATAAATCTTGACGTTTTTGTAGGTGAGGTCGTACCTCGGCTTCCCCACATAAAATTTTATTCGACCTTTGAGAGGGTACATGGCGGCCTCCGAGTTTTCCACGTGTCGCCTCTCATTGGTCCACCTATATAACCTTCAACCAATAGCATCCTACCAACTCATGCCTGTACGAACGTGCCACATGGAAATCAACCATTCACTGATGAGATTATGGTTCCACCTCAGCTCCATAGTCAACACCAACTGGGCAACCTAGTTAGCAGTACGAACTACTGACTGGGATGTCCCCTTTTTTTCCGAAAATTTACATGTTTTCCAAAGTGAACAGAATGTATTTCTGAATCCATACGGTGTCCATTTCGTGGGAACTAGTTGCACTGGATTCACGATGACAAGCACTATGTGGTTGTTGAAGTTCCACACCATTCTGAGAAAAAAATAAAAAATAAAAATAAAAATAAAAATTTAGAGCACCTGATCACTCCTCCCCACTTGAATCCTTTTGGACCCCAAAAGATCACTTTCAATTGTCCAGAAGGTGAGGGTACAATTCCCTCACGTTTCCAACCTCTATCCATTTGGCTTTTAAAGGATCTATACCCTTGAGCCCCACTCGAAGATAATCGACACTTCCTCTTTTTGATATACTTGTTCTTTTGTCAAGTATAGTGTCTTGTTAAAGCTCATCAAGGAATTCTGGAGAAAAGTCTTCAATAGATGGAATTTGAATATTCTCTCCTTGATCTTCAAGCAAAGGAGGCTCATACAACCTTAAATTCTCAACATTAACAACAACATAAATTTGCATATATGAAGGTAAATTCAACCTGAAGGTATTGTTACCAATCTTTTCCAAAATTCTGAATGGACCATATCTAATTGGTTTTAGCTTTTTACCTTCTCCTTAGAGCCTCTCTTTGTTAATGTGAAGCTAAACTTCATCATTAACTTGGAACTTGTGATCTTGACGATGCTTTTCATGCCTTGCTTTGTACTTGCCTTGGCTTTTTTCAAGCTATTCTTGAACTTTTTGGTGTACTAATTGGATTTGTTCAATGAACTTTCTTGCTTTGTCTATGTCACTATGACCTTCAATAGCAAAATCTTTACCAAAAATAAAATCCAAAGGAGATTTAGGCAAGTATTCCAAGCATGCCTCAAATGGCGAAGTGTGAGTTGAAGAGTGCTTGGCTCGGTTGTAAGAATGCTAAATATAGTGCAAATGTTCATCCCACAACTTAAGATGCTTGTTGTAATACCCACGAAGAAGATGTATCATTGTTTTGTTCACCACTTCTATTTGACCATTTGTTTGTGGATGAAAAGTTCTACTCTTTTTCAATCTGGTATCCATGAATCCCCACAAACTTGACCAAAAATTCCCAACAAAATGAGAATCTCGATCACTAACAATGGATGTGGGAAATCCAAAATGCACCCAAACATTCTGAAAGAATAACTGAGAAGTTTGTTTAGCCATAACTTGCTTTTTACATGGCATCAAAATACACATTTTGTTGAACCTATCCACAACTACATACAAATAATCATGACCTCTTTTTGAAAATGGAGGACCTCCTATAAAATCCATAGAAACACTCTCCCATAGTCGTGAAGGAACCGGAAGTTGTGTGTACAATCCTAACTTCCTATTGTTAGGCTTACTGATTACACAAAATGAATATCCTTTAATAAAACGAGACACACTTTCAAGCATACTAGGCCAATAAAAATCCCTCTGTAGATGTGCCACCATCTTACTTACACCGAAATGACCAGCAATGAGAGAAGTACATGCCTCTCTTATGATGTTAACTCTTTCTCCCTATGGAATACAAAGCTCGCCAATATGGTACAACAAGTTATCATGCAAATGATAATCCAATTCCTCTATTTGGTTGCCTTGACTCAAGCTTGCATAAACATTTTGAAAGTCATTATCTAATGCATATTGCTCAATATAACTTTCATGTAAAACAGAATTATGCTTGAGTAAAGTAGTTGCACTAACAATAGGCCTAGAAAACATATCAGCAACTTTAT
>APFE030965787.1:77522-93805 GCA_000404065.3 Pinus taeda | reverse complement strand
ACTCGTTAAATTTCGACAGTAAAGGACCTGTTCTTTTACAAACAGGAACGGACCACTCCTTCTTAGGGTTCGAATTTAAACTAAGTTGGACTCACCCGAAGGGTATGAGCTTACAAACAAGCATATGTTATCCTCCTCAAGCTTGTAAAAAATAAAGAGGTACTTGCCTGAAATGGTGGGGGAAAAATGAGAAGAATGAGCCTATTTGATATATTTTTGTCTCAAGAAAAACCTTACTACCACTCTTGAACACGACACTTATTCTTCACCTGGGTTGGGAAATCCTTTGTCTCACAGTTGATCAAACCACATTGAAATTCTTCAACCGGGTTCCGGGTATTAACTTTGAGTCATTCGTCACCAAACCATCTGTTGTGTCGTTATGTGTTCAAGGGGTCTGTAAACAAAACATTCAACTGCAAAATACCTATCATCCATTTTATCATCCTTGAGTCAGTCCTTACAACAACATTTCTTCAACTTGAACTATGATTTCGTGTTGTGGGCTTGCCGGCGACGGGTCGCTTTCTACCGACATCAGCACATTATCTAGAGAGTTGAATTAGAAATCGTCAGTACCTTGAAGTCTGCATGCATTAATGGCAAGTTTCTCGCCTTCGACGTCAGTTTTCATCATTGACTTGCGATCGAAGGATTCCATGAAATGTTCGACATCGACCCATTTATTCACATCTCATGGATTGTGCTGGGTACTTTGAGAACCATTGACATTACTGGTGGTCTCTCTCACAGTTGTTAATGGTTTACATCATTGAATGGTAATTAAGTGGTTTCTACCATGTTCGACATCGACTCATTTATTCACATGGCTAGAATCGTACCAATTCGGGAAGTAGAAATGAAGACCCTGGATCTAGTTTCCACCATCCAGGCTGTGAGGAGTTTTGTATTCATTATATTGTAGACCAATTATAAATAGATGGCTGCATCCATACTGTGTCTACATGAGTTTATGATTATGATGTACTATGAAATCATTCCTGTATCAGAGTAGTAGTTAGTCTGTTAGTTAAAGTTTTTGATCTGAGTATGGGAATGCCTACCTCAGCGATGATATAATCTTATACATGTATTTTGTGTTGAAAATTGTAGGTTTTGACTGGGCTCTCCACGAGATAATCCTTGAAATGATAAAGTACTTCACCCTTCCTAGATGATATAAAACCCTTATCTATTACAGGCTTCGCACTTTAAGGGGCAATCTGTTACACTAAAATTTGTCACCATGACTATCTGCAGTTAATATGGCTCCATCAATAGTCATATTATCCTCCTTGTCAAGCCTTATACCTCTGCTCTCCATGTCAAACTTCAAAAAAGAGAGAAAGTCATTAAAGATCATGTTTATCTCTGGGTACGCAGTTTCTCTCTACCTTGCCTGCGTGTGCGCATCCCAAGCTCATTGTACCTGCATACTTGTACGCTCTGTAAGTCAAGGGATGGGTGCGTACTGCTGTAAAAGTCAAAAGGCGCGAGTTTCATCTTAAGAAAGTTACTTGTGGTCACTTATAGAGCTTTCTAGAAGAGTGTTTGAAGTGTATTGAGCGCCTCCAGATGGTTCATGCATCCATATGATAGAGGAACTTATCCCATCAAGAGAGGAGCTACCCCATCCAAAAGAGGGAGTATCCCATTGATGTTGGAACTGAATAACTTCCTCTAGAACACTATAAATACAGGCATTGGGCCAGAGGAAGGGGAGGTTGAAAGCTGAACATTCCAAAGGGTAGATGCTGCTGGAATTAGGACTTCCTTGTAGAAGCTTGTGAGGAGAGATTACCATCCTTTCTTGTTTCATTTGGAAGTGGGTGAGCTTATCAAAGTAAAGGAAAACTCTTGCTGGACCCTGGGAGGAACTTGCAGAACACCAAGGCTCAGGTTGTAATGGTTTCTTTTGTTTCCTATTAATACAAATAAGTCCATTCTTCTCAATGATTTGTTATTAATGAATTGTTTCAAATACTCCTTGGTCTATATGTTTAATATGTTTTGTTTTATGAGATATTCAGGTGTTATGTAATCGTTTGATTGTTAGTGTATGCAGGTTTCGAAGTGAAGGAGGAGCTCATCTGGATCGACGAGGTTAGACTGTACAACAGCGTTGGACTTGAGGTAGGATCTTAAAACACTTGGTTTCTCGTATGATAATGCATGTTTAGAGAAGGATTGATCTTAATTGTCTTGTTTGTCACTAGAAAGTCTTAGGCTTCTAGGGAGGTTGGTTTTGTCCGCGAGATTAACTCTTTCCGCATGACAATGGAAAACATCGATATTGACAATCAAGTACACCTCATTACAAATATCCCACTTCTTCTAGTATGACGTCTTTGGATTACCCATCTTCCATTTCTCTCATTGTTAGGCCATCCTCCCCTCACACTTCCCCTTTGCTTTCGACTGACTCAAATACTGTAAATTTTTCCACCTCTCCTCTACTTCTTGAACAACAACCTTTGCCCCAACACATTTCTCCTCCCATGATGCTAGGGATTTCGCCTCCCCCGCCCCTGATATCTTTAATGTCCCCTGATCTTGTGACATCCCAATATCATCCTTCTCTGTTGGAATCACCTGAGAATACTCCTCTCCTTGAAAACTTGGCTTCATGTGGCTCCCCACCCTCCCCTAGGTCGCTTATTTCCTCCCACAGAAACTTCATGGATAACGAAATTGAATTCCTACTTTCTAACCCATCCCTTGACCTGAAAACAATATCTAAACATCGGGAGCATCCTTAGACCTCCTCAAATATTAGCACTAACTCTGCTCTTAACATCATCATTCGATGTTGGGAAAAACAGGGTAGCAGATAATTCTAAGGGAGGCCCAAGTTAAATTTGATTTCATTTGTTGATTCTACTTCCCTCATTGATATACCTTTTAGTTCCTCATTCAAACCTCATCCCCTTAGAGAAATGAAGATCAACTACCATGCAACATGACTCTTTGCCTTTCCCTCAATATGCAAGGATTGGGGGACTCGCAAAAATTCCTTGCCCTGAGAGATCTCTTTTCTTCTATTAATCCCCACATCATCTTTCTACAAGAACTCATGAAGATTTCTCAAAAAGTGTTAGAGTGCTTTAGGAAAATGCTTCTGGATTGGAATATGGTGGTTGCAGACTCTATGGGTCTCTCCAGGGGACTGGTGACACTGTGGAATCCATGATGGGTGACATGCAGGGCTTATAGTTATTTTGCTGGTATACTTCTCTTTAGTCGACTCAGGGGAATAGTTGGGCGTTTCTGCATCCTAAACCTATATGCTCCACATCGAGATAGGGCCTCTTTTTTGGATAGATTAGAGGCATCAAACATCCTAAAAATTGGATCCCTCATTGTGGAAAGAGATTTTAATGCCACCATAATGCTAGAATAATGTTGGGTCTTGGCTCGAAGGATGGATCCTCTTGCAGATAGACTCAAAGCTATTTTATGTGATAATAAACTCATGGAAATTCAAACACAAACAATGGTACCCACTTGGAAATGGTAGGGCTGGATCACAATATATTGCGAAGCGACTAGATAGTTACTTGGTACATGAATATCTACTGGAGAGAATGGGTTTTCTTCAATCAGAGGTTCTGAAAACATATATTTTGGATCACCTACCCATTACTTTAACATGGAGGAGAGAGGAGTTCCATATGGGTATGCCCTTCAAATTCAATCGTTTTTGGCTTGAAGATGTTGATTCTAATTATTTGATTTGGGGTTTGTAGACTCAATACAAAGAGGCAAATAATTCTCCCACGCAAGCTATATATGGGAAGCTACTTTCTTTAAAATTGGAGGTAAGGAAATGGGAGCACAAGAAAAAAAGGAATATGATTAATGAGTTAGCTGATATTAAAATGGAGCTAGAAAAATTTGGTAAGATCCTGGATGTGGAGAACCCTACCCCAGAGCTCATAAATTGAATCAAGGGTTTCAAGGAGAAGAAACAAAATATCCTTCACATATAGGAGGCCACCTAGAGATTGAAAAACATGGAATTGTGGTTAAAATAGGGGGACAAGAATACCAATTTTTTCCACAAATATGCAAATTTTAGAAGACGGGTAAATACCATATGGAGTATAAAGGACACAAGTGGCAGCATGGTACATACTCTCTTGAAGATTTAGTAGGCGACAATATGTTTTTTCAAGGATGGCTACAAAACAAGAGGTGGTACATGTATTGAGGACCATATTTGGGGGTCTAACTCATATCCCACCATGTTTGACTTTGATAAAAATGGGGAATTATATAAGCCTGTAAATATTGAGGAATTCCATTTTTTCCTTAAATATTTTACAAGAGATAAATTCCCCAGACCGAATAGAGGGATGGTCGAGTTCTTCTTACAATTTATTGATTTAATTGGACCAGATTTGTTGCAGATGGTTGAAGAGTCCAAGCTTGGAGGACACATCACTGGGGCAACCAACTCCAATTCCATTACACTTATTCCAAAACATGGTGATTTGGGGTCCTTCATAGACTACAGACCCATTTAACTTTGTAATTTGATATACAAGCTCATCTCTAAAATCATAGCACTGAGAATTAAGCATACCCTGTTCACCTTCATTTCGTCAGAGCAATATGGTTTCTTATAAGACAGACTGATACATGATGCAGTTGATGTAGCACATGAATGCATGCATTCCATTCACACTAAGAATATTAAAGTTGCTGTCATGAAGGTGGATTTAAAAAAATCATATGTAGACTGGAACTACATTCACATTCTTCTACATAGGATTGGTCTGGAGATGCATAACATTGAGTGGATTATGGAATGTGTTACATTAATTAAATATGCGGTCATTATTAATGGATATCCCACAAGTTTCTTTGGGACTGGTAGGGGAATATGATAGGGATGATCATTGTCACCATTTATATTTATTATGATCATGGATGGCCTCATCCATAAAATAAAAAATTCCTATTTGGAGGATGGCTTCTAAGCACTCACTATGGGTTGAGGCATTAGGGTTTCACATAAGTTTTCATAGATGACATATTAGTGTTTGGCATGCTTTCTAGGATGAAGTGGGCTACTTTACATAACATATTTTTCAGGTTCGACAATGCTTTAGGGATACTTATGGATAAGGGAAAATCCATGTTATTATTTGTGGAGGGGAAACATGAGGAAATTAAATATATTGCAAACTAACTCTGGTTTAAGATACTTGGGTTAAAACATAAATTCAAATAATTATAAGGTCAATGACTGGTTATGGATTTTTGACAGATTCCACAAAAATATATTTGGATGGGAACATAGGTGCTTAACTCTCGCTAGTAGACTCACCCTCACATAGTTGATCCTCTAACAATTAGTGGTATATTGGGCACATCGTTTCTGCCTCCCTGCCACTATTATTAGAAAAATAAATGGAATGATGGAAAAGTTTATATGGGAAGGATCCCAAAAAACATTCAAATTCCACCTCACCAGACAAGAAAATATCAGCATGCCTGAGAGACTCGGAGGCTGGGGGATCTGAATTTGAAATTTTTTGGATGGGCTCTCCTAATTAAATCCTTATGGCGAGGGTTATTTGGTAACGGTTTGTGGGGAGATATCACCAGATTGAAATATTTAAGGGGCATAAAAGGTCTAATAGGAAAACCAATTGGATCCACCATTTGGATCAGTTTCAATAAGATTAAGGTTTATCTATTGAAACGATCATGCTGGATATTTGGCTTGGGGAAGGAGATCATTATTGGTAGGGATTGTATCTTGGGCACCGGGATTGAGATGCATTACATAGATGCTCTAACACACAACCTAAATTCGAAAGGGTACTTTTACCTTGCACATGAAATGAAAACATGGTCTGGAATCACTCCAATTTGGAAAAGGGTAGAGCAGATTGGATTGACAGGAGTTGTTGCTAGGATCTGGGATAGGATTCTTAATGCACTACACAATTCCAGAATATGAAAAGTAGAGGTTGATGATCCGATTTGGTGGGATGGTAAATTACGCAGGGTTTCTATCTCTTTTATAGGCATCTACCTATTGAGCCTCAAAATTACTCTTTCCCTAACAACTCTTATTATTCCTTTTCTTTGTTTTTCCATGAGAAAGATGCATTCCCATCAAAGGAAGCATAGCCTAATCAGTTGCAGAGGGCCCCTGCACTGGAAAAGGTTTCATTTCATTTTATTTTTCTTCTTCTTGTTAACTGTAAATTCGTCATTTTCTTTCACAATGTTTATAATCATTTTCTTACTGACAATGTTTATAATGCAATTTCCATCATTTTCTTATTAACAATGTACATAATTTAGAGTATCTTCCATTTTCTTGATCTCTTTTTAGTATATCAGTATTTTAGAAGATGAAACTCAGTAATGTAATCTAGTTTACTTCATTCACTATTTTGCTAGTTTAAATTCTCAATTAGACTGATCAATTCCATTTACTATGTTTGCCATTTTATTTTTAGTTTTCTGACTCATGGTGTTAATAAATGTTTATGAAAAACCCTTCAAGTTGATAATTCATCCTTAACTAAGTGGTTGAACATTTCATTTATGCAAAGAGTTATTGTTGCATCTCTGTATTTGTTTTCTCTTAGATTAATGAAGTACAAAATTCTTCAAATGTCATCCCAAGGATACTTTCTCCCAAAATTGAGAGGCAGAGTAATTAAATATTTCATTTAGTTTTATTTTCATAATTAGTTAGACATCAGTTGCAAATTTCACTTTTAGCTTTAAAGTCATGATTTGGAAATAATGGTAAAACAAGAATAGGAACTTTGTTTTCATTTCTTGCTTAAGCTTTTCTTCCAGGTCTTTCTTAGCTCTGTTTTCATTTCTTTCTTAAGCTACATTTTCATTTTTAGATTTTATGAAAGTTAGATTTAAATTTTTGATAATTAAATTGTAAATCATTAGGAATTAAAAGACCAAAAAGCCCCCAAAATAACATAAAACAAAAAAAAACAACAAAGTAAGAAAGGTTATCTAGCACAAACAATGCACTACACTTCATTAGTTTACGATACCCGTATTGATAATTTATGTAGAGCAATTTAGGACACTAAATAGACCAAACATTTTGGCGCTATTTCCAGGGAAGTGTAACTAGATAGCCTTATCTCTTACATTAAAAACAAATGACATCCATAGAGAAAGAGAATCTAGGGGTAGATTTATAGCTAGGGGCAGAAGTTCAATTCCTACAACATCACCTACTCCACCAAGAACAAGAAAATACACACTTCCATCCCAAACTCATACTCCTAGCCATAAGACTCCTAGAAGTCCAAGGCCAAAAATCCAATCAAAAGAATCTCCTACTTCATCTACCAAGTCAGTCCTAGGGGAGGAAAGTTTCGAATCTCCAACAATAGGAATAACCTTTTTCACCTCCACAGGGGAGCACATTATAGTTGAAGAATTAGGAATACCTGGTGAGGAAGAAGAAGTAGAACCTCTCTCCCATATTCCATTAATAGAAGAACCATAGGAGGAGGAAGTAACCTTGCAGGTTGAACCCTATACTGACTCTGAAGAAACTATAATGGAAGAAGAAGAAAAAGATGGAGAATTCTCACTGTTTGGAGGAGGGGGTAGAGGAATAATGGAGGAGGCAGAGGAAATAGGGAAATAGATAATTCTTTTGGATTCCCTATAGGGGATGAGGAAACAAATGCCACAATGAAAAATATCTCACCTTTTGTCCTCCCAAACTTCTGTGGTTTGAGAAGTGAGGATCCTGAAACATTTTTGTTTGAGTTTGAAGACTTGTGTAGAACTTATGACTATCTAGAAGACTCTCAAAAACTTAAATTGTTTCCTTCAACACTTAAAGGAGCTACTTTGAAATGGTTCATGGGGTTAGTCACTCAATCCATTAGAACATGGAATGACATGAAAAAAATGTTTTTGGATAGGTACCTGGATTATTACATGCCTACCAGTCACAAAGATGAAGTGTTCAAAATGATGCAAAGAGAGAATGAAAACTTAGAATATCTGATTCAGCGATTCAACTATAATTTGAAAAGAGCAAAGATGAACAATTTAGATGAAGAAACCTTGAAAGCTCTTTTATTAAAATCCATTAGAGATGAGTGGATAGATATCCTTAACATGATGGGGAAGGGAGATATCTCTCAACTTCCATTAAATGATATAGGAGAATTGTGTGTTCATCTCTCAAGAGGGAAATCTAAAACATGGAAAGGGCCAAGAGATCCTTCGCTTGTTAGAGTAAACAAATATGCAACAAGATCTGTAAGTAGGGCAGAAATTGGTAATATGCTTGATAAATTTAAAACTGACATTCTAGGGAGCCTTAGTGAGCAATTAGACACCCTTAAAATACAAAACAAGCAGAAAACCAAGGCTGATGCTTTAGCCATTTTTTTGTCCAAAATGCAAAAAAAAACATGCTCTAGGGAATGGCCTTTAGATGCAAAAATTGTAGAAACTTGTATGATTTTCTCGGAAAGCCATGAGACCAAGGGTTGTCCTTTAATACTAGGACTTAAGGTTGTCTTTCAAGAGGAAACAGTCTCAAATTCAGCATAACCTCTTTGTTTTGTTGCTAGAAGACCTTGGCAGGGGCCACAAAATAAGGGATTTAACAATCAAATGTATCTTCAACCCCCACCAAACCGGAATTCTTGGCAGCAACCTTGGCCTCAATCTCAATCTCAATTTCAACCTTGGCCTCAGCCTCAATCTCAATCTCAACCGTGGGCACAAGGAGTACAAAATCCTAATGGGAGATTTTCTCAATATTACCAATATCCTCCATCATATCAGAATTATTCTCCCCCACACATTCAGCAACAAAAACAGTAGCCACAACTTCAAAATCGGAACCCTCCATTTCCATTGCCATTTCCCCAACAACCTCCACAACAAAACCAAAATCCTCAACTCTTACTGCCATTTCAGTAGAAACCAAATCAGCTACCTGCCCAACCATTACCAGACCCCAACAATAAAAACCCTCATGATTCTTACATGGTAGAAGGAAAACAATTTCCAACTTACATGATTACTCTTCTAGATCTTAATGATGCTCAACTAAGATTTGGAAGGATATTAGAAGAGGAAATACTTTCTGTAGTTATTCAAGAACATGATAGTTTTGAGGAATATTCTCTAAAGGTCAATAAAATTTTTGAGGGAACATCTCTCCAAAACAAAAACATTGAAAAAGAAAAACAAAAAGAATCAGTGAACACAACTCCTATCATTGAGCAACCATCATCTACTTCTACACCTCCTTTTCCTGAAAGACTACAAATTGATAGAGGGGTAGAAAAATAGATCTTATTGCCCAACTATGATTTTCTAGATGAATTGAAGAATGTTTGTATCAAAATTCCTTTGCTACAAGCCATTAGAGAAATTCCAATTCTAGCCAAAACAATAAAGGAGTTCAGCATAGAAAAACCAGGAAGAAAAGAAAAAGAAACAAAAAGAATTCACATGGTAGGAAAAATAGTAGACATAATGATGGGAAAAATTGCCATAAAAAAATATGTGGATCCAGGAAGTCCAATTCTGAAAACACATACCAATGGAGTTGAAATTCCAAATACATTGATTGACTTAGGGGCAACAATAAACATCCTGAGCAAACAAACTATGGAGCAACTCAAGCTTCCTAATCTTCTCTACACACCTAGCTTACTGCAACTAGCAGATAGATCAATAATCAAACCACATGGTGTGCTAGAAGATATTTCAGTATCCTTAGATTATTTGGAATATCCTGTTGATTTCATGATCTTAACTCCCAAGAAAAATCTAGGAGGACATCCACTCATATTAGGAAGACCTTGGCTGGCCACTTCTGATGCTTTTATTAGCTGTAGATCTGGTGACATGTATATTTTTTATGGTAATTCAACAAAGAAATTTACTCTATATCCTCCAGCAACAGCAATCACGGAAATAGATGAAAAAGAATGGATTGATGATGAAGATGATATTCGACCTCTCTTTACTATTTCAGAAATTAGTGAAGATAGTCAAATTTTAAATACATTGGAAAAATTTTGAATCATCTTCAAAATATCACCATGAGAAATTTCAAGAAAAATCTAATGTGGAATATTTGTCATCTAGGCAGATGTCTGTCTATTCTATGGAAGAGTTTGGTAGCTCTACAATTGAAATTTTTCCAGGTAGGACATTGAACATAAACAAAAACTTGGAGAAACTACAACAGGAAGAGCTAATCAAAACATTACAACACATTTTGTTGCATTTGCATGGGAATACACCGACATGAAAGACATTAATGCGAAGACTTGTATCCATCACATCTATATTGAGGAAAATTGTAAACCTATCAGACAACCTCAGAGAAGGATGAATCCAAATCTTAGAGAGATTGTGAAAGAAGAGCTCCAAAAACTACTGAATGTAAACTTTATTTACCCAATTTTAGATAGCCAATGGGTTTCTCCTTTGGTAATTGTGCCTGAAAAGAATGGTAAATGGAGGGTGTGTATTGATTACCGATAATTGAATATAGCAACCCTTAAAGATCATTTTCCTTTGCCTTTTATAGATCAAGTCTTACATACATTAGCAGGTAAGAAGTATTTCTCATTTTTGGATGGTTTTAGTGGTTATAATCAAATTCAGGTAGCACCTGAAGATCAAGATAAGACCACATTTACTTATCCATCGGAAACTTATGCCTATCAAGTACTTCCTTTTGGGTTATGTAATGCACCTGGAACATTCCAAAGAGGAGTACTAGGAATTTTCCCTGATCTGATACATGATTGTGTAGAGGTTTATATGGATGATTTTAAAGTCTATGGAAATATATTTGAAGAAGCTTTGGAAAATTTGGAAAAAAATCTTAAAAGATGTAAGGAAACAAACCTTTCACTAAGCCGTGAAAAATGTTTTATTATGTTTACAGAAAATATTGTTTTAGGACATCACATTTCAGGAGATGGAATTAAAGTTGACAAATCTAAAGTTGAAGTCATCTCTAAATTATCAATTCCAGATTGCCAAAAGGATGTTAGAATTTTTTTTGGATTTACAGGGTACTATAGAAGATTTATAGAAAACTTCACTAAAACAACATCTCCACTCTTCAAATTTCTTACCAAAGATTGTGAATTCAATTGGAATTTTGATTGCTAGTTGGAATTTGAAACCTTGAAAGCAAAAATTTCTGAAGCACCTATTTTAAGAGGTCCAAATTGGAAACTCCCTTTCCATATTTCCACAGATGCTTCAGATACAGCTCTAGGAGCTATATTGGGACAAAAATATTTGATTCCTTATGCCATTTACTATACAAGTAAGAATTTGATTCCCACTGAGTTGAATTATACTGTGACTGAAAAGGAAATTTTTAGTTGTTGTTCATGCAATTAACAAATTCAGGCACTATATAATAGGCTATGAAACCTTTGTTTATATAGATCACTCTACAATTAGATATTTGATGAAAATGACAGAATCACAAGATGGCTTTTACTTTTGCAAGAATTCAACATTACTATGCTAGACAGACCTGGAAAACAAAACATAGTTGCTGATTTCTTGTCTAGGATTCAGAATATCAAAGAAGATTCTGCCGTGAATACTCAAACTCCTTGGTTTGCAGATATTGCTAACTACTTGGTCAGAGGAAAGTTACCTTCACATTTGTTTCCTAGAGAGAAAAGAAAAATTATTCAGGAAAGTGCAAGATATTCATGGATCACTAACGAATTGAATAAAATAGGGCCAGATCTTATGATCAGAAGGTGTGTCAGGGAAGATGAAATGCTCGAGATTCTTAAGGCATGTCATGATGAGCCGTATGGTGGAAATTTTGCTAACAAGAGGACAACCTATAAAATCCTTTCTTTAGGATATTATTGGCCATCCATCTTCAAAGATGTTAAATAATATGCCAAGAGATGTGACAGCTGCCAAAGGGTAGGGAAACCTACTCCCTCAAATGAAATGCCATTACAAACTCAGGTAGTCATTGAACCTTTTGAAAAGTGGGCCTTAGACTTTATTGGACCAATTAATCCTCCATCTAAGAAGAAAAAGTACATATTGGTGTGCACTGATTATCTCACTAAGTGGGTAGAAGCCAAAGCATTACCTTTTGCTAATGAAAAATCTGTAGTTAATTTTCTTTTTGAGGACATCTTCACTCGTTTTGGTTTTCCAAGAGAAATTGTGACAGATCAAGGATCTCAATTCACATCTAACATGGTGGAAGAGCTTGTGGAAGAATACAAGATCAAGCATAGGAAATCTACTCCCTATCATCCACAAGCAAATGGTCAAGTGGAATCTACAAATAAAGTAATTGAAGGAATCCTCACCAAGGTTGTGCATCTACATAGAAGAGATTGGGCAGAAAGGCTTCCTGGAACCTTATGGGCCTATAGAACTACATGGAGGAACACAACGGGACATACACCCTATGAACTTGTTTATGGGAAACAAGTTATGTTCCCCAAAGAGTTCCAAATCATAACTTTCAAGATGGTAGTCCAACTAGGACTAGATTTATCAGAGGTAGAAAAGCATAGGTTGGAGCAATTAAATGAACTTAATGAAATCAGGCAAGAGGCAGTTCAAAGGACTGGTATAGTCCAACAACAGAGGGCTAAATGGCATGACAACTATGTCAAGGACAAGAGGTTTCAAGTGGGAGATTGGGCGTTGTTATTTGATTCAAATTTTAAATATTTTCAAGGGAAGTTTCAAACTCATTGGCTTGGGCCATATGAGATTGAAAAAGTCTTTAGTAATGGAGCAGTGAGGATCATAACAATAGATGAAAGTAAAACTCCTCTTCTTGTGAATGGCCATAGATTAAAAATATATCTGAAACCAATTTCAAAAGAGGAGTTCATCAAGATTTTCTAAGACAATTCTGGAATGAAGTTAGTGAAGAAGAATCCTTCTTCTCCACTAACTTAGTCTTTATTTTTCCTATAAAAAAAACAAATAAAAAAAATATAATAAATTGTATAAGGTTGAAAACCAATCATTGATTGGCATACTTATACAAAAAATACAGGGTGAAAATCAGAGGTTTCTGACACCCTATATTTTCCATTTTCTTTTTATAATAAGTTGTGACAAAAAGCCACAGTCACTCTATAGTTTAGATTCTGCAAAATTCATCATCTCATCTCACCTCACTCCGTTTTATTTTTACAATTTCACTTCATCCCATTGTCATATTTCATCAATAATTTTTTTCTTTTTTAGTATTCGTTCCATATCCATTTCGTTTATCATCTTGTCTTACATCTCAGTTTATTTCACTTACATAGCCATTTCCATTTCATTCATGATCCATAAGCCATATTTCACTTCTTGTTTCATGTGCTGCAACTGATTCTGTTCTGCAGCTAATCTAATTCTGCAACTACAATTTGTTTATCAGTTTAGGCACAAGTGTATAGTTCATAATAAAACCATGTATGTAGGGAATTTAATAAAAATCATTTTTTGAAGACCAATCATGCTCAAGATACTTGTGGATCAACATACAAAAAAAATTAGCAAACGAAAGGTAAAGGTTCCAAAGGTAAATGCAAAAATTTATTTCAAAAGGCAATTTGGAAACACAAGTTTGCATAGTATGTATAATCAAATGTCTCCTTAATCAACCATCATTTGATTTGACCACCACGATGCCTCCGCCATACCTTCTGGCTTTAATGACAAACGGTCTCAATGATTCTTTCATAACAAATCTCCGCTTTAAAATCCATAACCTGTACTCAAAGGTCCTCCACAACTACACCTATTAATGGTCAAGATAACGATGTGACCTACCTATCTATGACTCTTTAAACCCTTACTGTCTATTTATTACATGCCAACTCTTAAGTTTTTCTCTCATATTCACACAACCATTTCATATACATAGTATTTCCATTTTATATATACACAGTCATTCCATTTCCATACTAGTCATTCCATTTCCTAAATAGCACTCATTTTTATAGACTATGAGAGTAATTTTGAGGTTAGTAAATTCTACAAAACAAATACCATGGGACTCATTGTCAGGGCAGAGCCTGTAGGGGAAAAATTTATGGAAGGGTACCCCCAACTGAAGGAGATGTTGCAGAAGACTAGATGGCTCAATTTCATTGAAAAATTTGATGGATATCACAAGGATATCATGAAATCTTTCGCTAGATCATTTGATGGTACAAAAGTGGAGATTGAGGACATCAAGTTTACAATAATAGAATCTTACATAGCAGAGGCTACATAACTGCCAAGACTTGGTGAGAAGTGGTTCAAAAACAAATAATTTCATAGTGAATCATGGAAGGTAATCCTCAGGAACCCAGGTATGGATGTCACTATGTTTAGGAAAGGAATTCCTATTTCAGCACTAAAAAATAATTGGAGAAGCATGCTTTTGATATTACAAAAATTTATTACCTGTGAGGGAAGATTTAGATGTATGTATGTTTATCATATATGTTTATTGATGAATTTTTTAGACAATGGAAACATCAACCTCCCTTTCTTCCTTCTAAACAGTCTAAGGAGAATGGCTTCAAATTTACAAAAGAAAATAGAATTTCTGGAAACAACCATGTACCATCATAGATTGGTCAAAATCCTAGTTGAATATCATGTAAAGAAAATAGGGGACACCTGGGAAAACTTTCTGATAAGAAACCATTTCCAAGAGACACTGAAATCTCCTTAAAAAGATAGTGTCAAAAAGAGTAGGAGAAAGAAGACTAATCTCACCATTCAAAGCAACCCTGAGCTTTCAGTACAGAAAAATGATGAAGAAGAACCAATCTTTGAATTATTAAGAGAGATCAGAAAGAAAATCAAGCAAAGGAAGAAGATAAAATAGAAAGCTGGTGGAATGAACTAAGAACACACCTGAATCTCCATTACAACCAGATGATGAACAACCAATATTTGAAAAATTGATAGAGATTAAGAGACAAATCAAGGGGAAGGAAAAGATGGGAAAAGAGAAAAAGGGTGTAAAGGAGGAGAATATAAAACCCCTTAGAAGAAGCTCTAGGCTCAGAGGAATGGTAAAGAAGGTATCATCAAAGGAAACATAGTTCATCAATTTGGAAGGAGAAACCCCAATATCATCTGCTGAAAATATTCCATTTACATACAGTCCTCAAAACTATGCTACATAGTGTTTTGAAGGTAGCCCCAGCAGAGGATCCCTAGGCATAGATCCAATACAACAAAAAATTTATGATTACATAGAATCACTAGAAAAGAAAAATGCTGCAAGGGATCCAAGTTCCTTAGCCAATCCAGAACAACTTGTCAATCCACAAGAACCTCTGACTGACTCACTCAAACAAGAAATATATGAGTTGGAGATATTGAACAAGAATATTAAGAAATAAAATGAAGCCCTAAAGGAACAAAGCAAATTGGATAAAGCTATTCATGAAAATACCATACTACACCTAGGCCTATGGTACAAGAAAAATAGGAAGTTGAAGAGGAAGAATAGAAACTTGAACAAGATAATGATCAACCTTAAGTATATATTTCTCATGAAGAAACCAAGGATGGTTGTCACTTCAACGAAGAGCAAGAGAAGAAAGTTGGATGTGCTGGAAAAAGTGTCAGAACAAATGCAATAAGAGAAAGAAGTTCACGTTTTTGAAATTTGCACGGGGACATGCAATGATTTTGCAGTGGGGGTATGTTGAGCCTCAAAATTACTCTTTCCCTAGCAACTCTTCTCATTCCTTTTCTTTGTTTTTCCATGATAAAGATGCATTATCATCACCAATGACCGGTATATACTATCTTGAGGAGGACATTTAGTCATTTACATGTTATTCTTTTATGTTTTGTTGTTTGAATAAATTTTTGTATATTAGCTATAAAACACAGCTTATTCTGCTGCTAATCGGCTGTTCCAAAGCTACCATCATGCTCTAACAGGTTCTAGGTGTCAGAAGAAGAAACTCGCTCCATGGGCAGCTTGGAAATCATTGTGACATGGACCTTGTCCTATTCACTTAGCCCGTGTCGACAAAGAATATGGCATGAGACTACGGTCAATGGATAAGTCAAATGCAGAGAATGAAGGTAACAAGACTTTGTTTCATGGTTAATTAACATGTTTCACAGTGATGGGAAGCATTATTCGGAACAACTACCTGTACCTACGGACTCCAACAGCCACTTATACAACCGAATCCAACAACCACCATGTCTTGGATTTATGTCTCCAACAGTTGAGGAAGAAATTATGCATATCTGGCTTCTACGTG
>APFE030965787.1:50256-66142 GCA_000404065.3 Pinus taeda | reverse complement strand
TAACCACAAACAACACCCCAAATGACAAAAAGCTCTAAGAGGTTGCTTAAGTACATATAGTACACCTTCACTTCATCAGCTTACGAGCTCCGGGTTGACAATTAATGACATCAATTTAGGAACACTAAATTGACTAAACATTAAGCTGAGTTAAAAACTGATTAAGATGCTAAATATTCATAATCGAGCTTGAAGAATAAACTCAAAATATGTGGGGTACTTGATTCTTAAACTATATCTATCTTATAATTCATTAATTTAAGTAAGAGACACTTAGAATGAATTTCTTCAGTCTTTGAATAGCTATAACAACAATATGGGGAGGAGAAACCTTGAAAGCCTACACTAAAACAAATGATTCTGAAATGTTGAGATTTGTTGGAGTAAAGAGTAATGCAAAGAAATAATCAACATGTTAGTTATTGTTTGAACAATCAATTGTTTATTTTTAATAAGTAGAAATGGGAAACCATCAATTAGTTATTTTTTATGGTTCCTACTTATTGAGTGATGTGAAGATTAAATTTCTATGTGAAAATTCCCCAAAACTCAAGTTATCATTGAATGCTCTTGTGAGGGAACAACTACTCGAAACCATAAGCTTAGAGCTGGAGGAATAAACAATTTTGTAATAATTGTAAAGTATGGTTATTTCATCGAAAGTGGGAGGTTATACTCACAGCAGTAATGATCTATTCAATTTGATATCAAGTAGTACATATGTAAGAAGAATATATATATCATTGAGGAGTGAGAAGTGTCAAATACTAAATGCCTCCACATAAGAGGAGTAAAGCATATAAACAACTTAGGAAAAATAAAATTATATAAATGGAAAATATATAAATCATCAAGTAAGAAGTCCATGACATACTATCAACATTAACAGAAGTTGATGGTTAATTAAGTGGGTTCCATCCTAGAATAAATTCTAAAGGCCTTGTTTAGGGATATCTATTCATAAAGGTTCCCATGAAAAATCGTTAAGCTCATGAAGGACATGTCATTGTATGAGGCTATGTATTTGTAAAAAAAAATATCTTTCAACTTAATGTTTGATTTGTTCATCTACATGTAATGATGAAATCCATTTTGGAATGTAATTTTTCCCATTGGGGAAATGCTATTGAAGGGAATTTAATCTTACCATGTTATTATATCCAATAACATATGCATATTTCGTTGGACATGCATAATTTAGACCTACAAGTGTCTTTGAGTAAAATAATATCTAAATAATTGTAGCTAACATAAATAAGAAGCACAAATTATACGCTCAAATCTAGACTGGACTAGGGCCAGAGTTGTGAATAGTATGCACACATGCAATACAAATTAATGTATGCATGAAGACATCATACATTAATAATGGTATGACCTTCATAAGTAGGTCATTAGGACTGTGTCACCTAAAAGTACCCGTATGTAATGGAAGTGTAAAAGTAGCTCCTAAGGCTCGCGATTAATATTAGTAAGATAGTAGTAAATACATGTTCAAGGCCACATTCTTGAGTCGACTCAAACTCCAATGCCTCAACTCAAAGCATGCAACCACAAACTTCACAATATTAATGTGCATACCCATCCAGATATGGATGGAGTTCCGTTGATATCTTACAATAGAAATATTTCCAAGCTACAACAAGAAAAATATGTTAGATCTTGCAAAGGTGCTTCATATGGGAAGTGATAAGATTAAGATAATTTGTATGTATATATAAACTTTATATGAAAAAAATTGGATATGGTGGTGCTTATGCACTTGAATTAAAAATAGAGCAATTCAATTGTAATCTAATGACTAGTAAGAAGTACACTAGATTCAAAGCATGATTGTCTGAATTAATTAACAAATTCTTGATAAACCCAAAAGATTTTGCATTAAAACAACCATGAGGATCTAAGGATCTTATGCTAATAAAATAATACATGCACCAAAGGAGTGACATATAAAAAAGGTTCTAGAAGGAAGAATGATAAACCATGCAACAACTTGTTGTTGAATCAATAGGATGCTTTAACCATATTGGGTGGTTAGGTGGGATTGGTAATCAAGATGGTTGTAATCAAAGATATTGGACAACCGTATAACATGAAATGTAAATTTTGTACCACAGTCAAATTACCTTCATAGTGTTGTTGGTTCTGAATAGGACAACATAACAAGTATTTCCTAAATGACGCAGGAATTCATTTGATAAATGAGTTATATTATTTTGTTTCCAGGGGTGATTTAATGTTTGAGAAGAAGTCTAAACATGTGAATAAGTTAGGTTCAAACCTTGGTACACATAGTAGCTAGAAAATTTGGAGGGTGTGGAATTGAGAATATGGTAACCTTAATTTATAACTCATGTATGGGAGATGTATGTATTTTCATATTGATTGTTCAATTGGTTTTGAACATACACTGATTTATTCATGGCCAGCCCGGTGTTGGAAGAAGTGTAAAAAAAACAACAGTAAATCATATGACATGATTAGTTTATGTGTAGATAATTTTGAGTACCAAATAGTTATTTTCCCAAAGACAATGCGAAATTTTTCTATTAAACATCAAGTATAATACGGAAAGTCACACTACATTAAAATCTTGCTTTATGAGTGGGCGAAGGTCATTAAGACTCGGATTAGTGATCTAGTAAATTCCAAAACTCAAAGTTATTGGTATGAAAAGTTGTAGTATGAATGAGGTTGCTGAAATTATTTTGCAACCACCAAACACATGAAAAGGGTTAGCTAAATAAAAGCACATGAATATTTTGACATAAAAAAATCTATTTACTTATGCTCGGATTGTAGAAATTGAACAGGACTATGAAATTCCTTAATTTCCAATCGACAAACTGAGCATGGTTTGGTCGAACTTGCATAAAGGTAATATGAATAATTGAAGGAATTTTTGGCATAATACTAATATGGTTGAAAACATGTGGATGAAGGATATGTCATGCTATGGACATTGATATTAGGTACACGTGTATGGGTGGTAATGTGTACAAACGATACATATGGTACTAGTATGGATGCATGTATTGCATGATGATATATTACATGTATAGCTGTGTTTGTGTAATCCACACTATGTGTAGGTGCACATGATAGAGGAAAAGGTACTAGGTGTTTGTCTAGTATGGAAACTAACCCGGAGTGTGTACAAAAGAAAGAAGCTAAGAAGTGATTCAAGGATAAGTATCAATGTTTTATTTCATTTTTGTCTGCATGTGATTATGATTCTGATCTATGTGGATTGCATGTGATCTATAATTAATGGATACATATGATTTTTATGGTTATGTTTGAACTAACCTGATATGCTATTTTATACAGGTTTATTAGTCAAATGTGCTAGTTTTCCTTGTTGTGACTAATACAGGGGAACTGCAGGAAGCAAGTGTTCGACAACACAAAGGAATTAGAAGAATGCAGGGAAAGAACATGAATTTCTTCAAACACAATGAGCATGAGGAATCATATTTAAATGGCAGGCAACATAACTCATAGTTGCTAAGATAGTAGTATTGTATATCAAGTTATGATATTAACTGTGGTAAACAAAGTTGAGTTTCTACATCTAAAATCTCTCACAAAATTGATTGAAACAAATTTTACAGGTAGCAATTGAAGGAGATGTGTGGCTAGAACTCCTTTGTAACTAATATATATCGGAAGATATGCAACAGATGGCAAGGCCATGGGATATTGTAAATTCAGAAACAACTACATGTGAACAAGGAAAATAATATTGTAAGATGAAATAATACACAGAGGAGAGTGTAAATTTAAGAGGGGGAGTTTGTAACACCCATCCATTGTATGTAAACCTATGATAACCTAAGCTAAGAAAAGCTAGTTAGAAGGTGTAACAATTAAAGTAAATACTTTATGGTTAAATAAATAAAGGCAATATAAAACTCTTAGAAAACGAGACACCAAGGGATGAGGTTCTTGCCAAATAAAACCCCATTTCTGAATGGGAATGGATAATCTTTCATGATAAGACTTCTAAATCCAATTCTAGATAAGCTTAATGGATTTGGAGATAAATATCCATTAAGTTACTTAGCTCGAGAAAGATGCTAAGTTCAAGAAAAACATAGAGCTTTACGGGAGATAAAGTGAATCTTTTATGAGAAAATCCTTGCGGAAGATAAAGGTGATCTTTTCTGGGAAAAGCCTACGAAAATGGATAAAAAAGATTCATAAAAGTGGGATGCCACTAATGGAAACCATATCATGAAAGAGGGTATTAAATACCCATTCAAGAGATCAACAAGAGGCAGTTGATCCATGGCAAGAACTCTCAGCTTGGTGGTGAACTGGAGAAATCCAGTTCTAGGTTGGGTGGCAGTGCTTGGTTTTCCAAGTGACATTCTTTCAGATAGTCTGGTTTGCATGAGATTTTCTGTATGTTGGTTCCTTACCCTCTATGTTGTAAATTCATTTAGTGTATGAGAGAATTTGCTTGAGTTTTCCTTGTGATGAGATGATTGAATGAATTGCATGTGACCACTATACATGAGTATATTTTCCTGTGTTAATGCCATTTATGAGATGATTATATATGGATGCATGTGACAAATATGGCACATATATGTAATCCAAATTAAATTCAGTGAAGGAACATAATATGTGGGTTTTATGCAATAATTGTTATGTTGTCACATCTTTAAATTTATGTGCTATCTCGGTTTTTAAGATGGTGAATAAATATAAATGAGATATTATATATAATTATGTTCTAACGCTTGAAATTGTATAGCGTATGGTTCAAGTTATCTATGTTATGCTTTATGCATTATGGAGTGAATTGCATCTACCGAGGCTCGTATTACATAACATATATGTCAGTATTCTTTCGAATATGCCCATATGATTATGACAATGATATATGGAAATGCTAGCTATAGTGTATTTATGTTAATTATTCCACTAATTCTTGTATGAATTCATCAAAGTACTGAACATTTGAATGCATAGTCTCATCATGTTGAATTCCCATGATTGATTCTTTCCTCCGAGTTGTAATGTACATGCATAGAAATGTTGAAAGGTTTATTCTTGTTGTAGTAAATAAGTTTATTAAGGGAACCCAAAGATACACATCATTGATCAAGTAAATAATATTAGGTAGTTAGTGGTGTGGTGCCCAGGTGGTATGTGACAAAAGTGAAGTGATCCACCAAGGTATTCTCGAAATATTTGTACTAGATTAGTCCATCCAAAATTGCCATTTAGGTGCTCATGTAGTTAGTTAAATGTTTCACTTACATTGAATATTCTTATAGGTAGGAATATGTGTCAACCATTTGATTTCTTCATCCACATTGTTGGTTATAATATGCCACTACTCAACTAAAAATTTAAGGACCCTATACTATCTTTGGGCATCAAATTCAATAATGAAAAACTTGGTGTCAAAATATTTAGTGATGGTCTTGGCTAAGGTAATGAAGCATCGTGTTTTTACCCAACAAATCAAGGGTGTATGTCTCTCAACATTCTTAGTCAATATCATTAAAGACACATTAGAGCACACATCCTATAAGGAGTGGTTTAATATATCTACAATGATTGCATCAATCACTAATGGAATTAATGTGTTATCCACTTAAAAGGGGATTCGAAGGTACTTTAATTAGTGATGACACTTCTCCACCAAAATAAGGACTGACAATTATCTTAATTTATGGGAGTGCTCTCTTGCATCAAATAAGTTACCATTCTAAGACCACAAGTAGGGAGAAAAAAAAGTCCCTTAGCATTTTCACATGTGACACATTGCAATATAGCTATGATCTAAGATAAGCCTACTTATAACAACAAGAGAGAAAATTTACATCATTTTTGTCCTTAAAGACTAAATAATAGCCACTATCTATTAGGATAATATTGTAGAAAGTCGGAAGGTTTTTTATTGGCCTCTATTTAATCAAAGTCTTTCCTTAAGTCAAGTAGAGAGAAAAATTGATGTGTATATAAGGACATAAGTGATGTGGATTGTGAATCCTTTTATCACATATTCAAGTATGAGTTTGTTAATATTGGTGTTAATGGTCCCAAGATATTGGAGAATGCTAGTGTCCCCCATATCGACATGTTGTCAAGCTTGAAAGGAATTTACATCCAATTACAAATTTCTAGTCATATTTTCATAATAATCATGATCATATAATTTTATTTTAATCACATAAGGGGCATTTATCACTTCATAGTTGGAGAAAGTCATTTAGTACCTTGTAAAATACTTTATAGTGAGGATTAATCATTGTGGAGTTTCACAATATTTGGAATATAAATTATAATAAATGTCATTTAATTCTTATTACTTTTTGAGATTATAAATTCTAGCATAATTGAGTTGGTAATATGATTTACATTTGTAGGATTACCAAAAGAAAGGCATGAGTGCTAGGTCCCTATACTACTAGTGTAACCCCTTATTGTTATTAATGAAACCTCCTTATTGTATTAGTGTGCCCATATAGTCCCCATGTTGCTATTATTATGCCCCATAGAAGCCCACTATTGTTATTGTTGTGCCCCTACAATATTATTGTTATGTAGGCTCTGATTGTATTGGGACCCCTTAGACTCCTATAGAAAGGAGGTCTTGTCATTTGTATGATCCAAAAATTGTTCATTTGTTTAATGTAAAGGAGGTTTCCCCCTCAAAGAGGCTGATTTTTAAGTCGTTGATATATCTTTTCTATATTTTTTTGAGTTGGTTTCATAACATTTGGTATCAGAGCTTTGGATTCTAGGGTTTCGTTGCTCCAAACAAGTCATCGTGGACATTTTGATATAACTTTTTCTCTACGAATGTTCAGAAGAACAAAACAAAACCCATTTGAGCTGAAATATTTTTAAACCTTGGGTCTGAATTTCAGATCTTGTCTTGCTATATTTTCAGAGATATGATCCGAGGAAGTTAAGGTTTTTGGAAGCTCCAAAATTCCATCGCAAATAGGTCATCGTGGAAATTTTCACTATAATTTTTTTTTGACAAAGGTTCAGACTCTGAAATTAAAACCCATTTGAGCCGAAATCTTCATGAAGCTCGACCAAAATTTTAGATCTTGTTTCGCTATATGTTTGGAGATATGGGCCAAGACATTTATGGTTTTACAGGCTCTTGAATTACATTCCAAACAGGCGACCTGGGGAAACTCCTCATAAATTTCTCTCTGACCATCAGATTGAAATTTTGTAAAACGTTTAGAAAGAGGACATCCTATAGTTGTATTCGTATTGGTTTCCAGTCCTAAGGTCAAAATAGTGACATGTGGCACTTCGTACAATTTAGGTCTACTAAACTAGTCTAAAATCAGGTCATCGTGGGGGATTTAGCATAGCTCTTCCTTGGAGAATCTAGTCTTGATCAGACCTACGGGGTTAGAAAGAGGACTCAAAGGGCTACTGCAGGACGCAAATTTAGATCTTGGAGATCTAAAATTACAGAGATACAATAGATTCAATATCAAGCTCCTACAAAGTGAAAAAATGTGTGTAGTTTTTTTTAAGTTTTGCATATGTTTGGTTGAAAAATTAGTTTGAAGGAATTCAAAGGGCATGGAAGCTAAGATGGATGGTATAAAAGAAAAAATTAAGGGCAACATGGAATACTTGAAGATAGATTTGACAATTTTGTTATAAGAAATACTTACTAATGGTGAAAGGGTAGTAAAGGAAACTCACGATGAGAACAAAAGAAATGTTAATCATGATTTCGCAGACTCTAATGTTGGATTGAAGACCCACCATGTTCCAAAGATCGATATGAGGAAGTTTGATGGAAAGGATCTCGTAACATGGATACTATAGATGGAGCAATATTTCGATCTCCATAATGTGCACAACACACAAAAGGTATGCATTGCAACTTTATATTTGGAACCAAATCAGTTTGTATGGTATCGATGGCTTTGCTCTAGTAAACAATTTGTCACTTGGAAAATTTTTATGGAAGAAATGATAGCACATTATGAGGATACAAAAAGAAACAACTTTTTTAGCCAATTGATAAATCTCAAACAAAAGGGCTCAATGATGGAGCACATTGAGGTCTTCCAAAAATTGAATATAAGGGTAAAAGATATTCCGGAGGAGCATAGGATTGATGTGTTCATAGGGACTTTAAAGGATAACATCCAACATGAGGTTTGCCTTTGGGAACCCGATTCATTGGAGAAGGCATTCAGGTTGGCAAGAAAAATGGAAAGCAAAATTATGGCAATAAGAAAGCCTACCACTCACAACTATAAAGATGGAAGTGTTGTTTCTCCTAGCGTTTCACCACCTACAAGGTTGACACCACAACAATTGGAAGAAAGAAGAGCAAAAGGGCTTTGTTAAAATTGTGATAGAAAATACACTAAAGGTCATAATTGTGCTGAGAAGAAATTAATTTACATAGATGGGGAAGTGGAGCAAGAAAAGGAACAAGAAACATCAAAAGAAGAGGATATACACCACAAACCAATCCCAGAGAAGGAAGAAATGAATCTGACCATATCTTGTAATGCATTGATAGGAATTACCACTCCTGAAACACTCAAGATAGAAGGGCATATCAAGAAGAAAAAGGTAATAGTGTTGATTGATTCGAGTAGTAACCATAACTTTATTCATTGTAGGATAGCCAAGGAATTGAATTGCTTCCTATATTTAGCGCCAGAGTGTTAAGTAATGGTTGCAAATGGAGGAACCATACATTTCTCTGGGAGGTGCCATAATATCAAGCTATCCATGGGAGAATATTTCTTGAATAGTCCAATGCTTTCCATTCCAATGGGTGGTGTAGATGTTGTACTAGGATTCCAATGGCTACAATCTTTGGGTACGATAACTTTTAATTTTCAAGAACATTTCTTGAATCTTTTTTGGGAAGGAAATGAAGTTGAATTAAGGGGTATTGAAGGGAAACCGGGAAATATAGTCAACTCTAATAGCATGACAAAGCTTCTAAAGAAAGAAAAACGGGGCGTAATTGCACAATTATGTTCACTAGAGGTTCCCACATCAAAATTATCTATTTCTCTAGATCTCCAAAATGTTTTGGACAATCATTCCGAGGTATTTGAGACTCCCAAAGGCCTCCCACCTATTCATGATCATGATCATGCTATTCATTTGATTCCCAGAAGTGTTCCCCAAACATCAGGCCTTAAAGATATCCATATCCCCAAAAGAGTGAAATTGAACATATGGTTGCAGAAATGTTAGAGGTTGGTATAATTCAACCTAGTCAAAGTTCTTTCTCTACTCCAATGGTATTGGTACACAAGAAGGATGGATCATGGCACACGTGTCTAGATTATAGGGAGTTCAACAAGCTTAATATTACAGATAAATTTCCCATTCGTGTCATTGATGAATTATTGGATGAATTACATGGAAAAATTTACTTCACCAAGTTGGATCTTCATTTAGGATATCACCAAATTAGAATGAATACTGAAGACATTCCAAAAACAACATTTAGAACTCATGAGGGTCATTATGAATTTTTGGTCATGCCTTTTGGCCTTAGAAATGCACCTTCTACATTTCATGGTTTGATGAATTCCATTTTCAAAGCCTTCCATAGAAAAATTGTGTTAGTATTTTTTTATGATATACTAATATACAACAAGTCTTTGTAAGGATCATGTTCAACATGTTGATAGGGTGTTCAAACTATTGGAGGAGAAACAATTATATGCAAAAAGCTCCAAATGTTTGTTTGGAGTAAAAGAGGTGAAATATTTGGGTACTGAGTTATCTCATAGCTAATCTTATCATCCTCATTCTGATGGGAAAACTGAGATAGTGAAAGAATGTTTGGAAGGATATCTTCGTTGCTTTGTATATGATAAATAGACACAATGGGTCAAGTTCTTGCCTCTGGCTGAATGGTGGTATAACACTTCCTTCCATACTGCAGCAAAAATGACCCCATTTATGGCACTTTATGGATATCATCCACTGTCCACCACCTCATCTTTAAAAGAAAATTATAAGGTTCAAGAAGTGGAAGATCACATTGAGCATCAACAACAAGTTCTCAAACTCTTAAAGGATAACCTCACTTTGGCGCAGAATAGAATGAAACAACACGCAGATCAACATCGTAGCAAAAGAAATTTTGATGTAGGTGATTGGGTATCTCTACGACTACAACCATACAAACAAATGTCCCTCAAGCAAGCTAAGAAGGATAATAAATTATCACCAAAGTATTATTGTCCGTACAAGGTCTTACAAAACATTGGTACTATAGCATACAAATTGGAGCTTCCTGCATCTCCCCGAGTGCACCGAGTTTTCCATGTTTTATGCCTAAAGAAGGTTATAGGTGAGAAGATCCTAGTTCAAACAATATTTCCATAACTTGATGAGGAAGGAAAATTCATATTGGAATTGGAAGGCGTCACAAAAACAAGAAATCGACAACTACGTAATTGATCAATTTTAAAGTATCTCATCAAGCAGAAGAGCTTACCCACTTAAGATTCCATATGGGAGGATAAGAATTTTATACAAAAGCATCCAGAACTATTCAAGCATTGAGGACAACACTTTTTGAAGGAGAGGAGCATGTTAGGTTCCTATACTACTATGTAACCCCTTCTTGTTATTAGTGCAATCGCCTTATTGTATTATTGCACCAATATAGTCCCATTTTGTTATTATTATGCTCCATAGAAGCCCACTATTATTATTTTTGTGCCCCTACAATATAATTGTTATGTAGGCTTTGATTGTATTGGGACCCCTTAGACTCCTATATATAGAGGAGGCCTTGTCATTTGTATCATCCAAGAATTGTTCATTTGTGTAATGTAAAGGAGGTTTCCCCCTCAAAGAGGATGATTTTTAAGTCATTCATATATCTTTTCTATCTTTTTGTGAGTTGGTTTCATAACAGTGAGAAAATAGGGAGGCTATTGGAAGAACAACATATTTTAAAATACAATATAGAGAAAATAAAAAAATATGATAGGGAATGAATAATAATTGAGGAAAGTTCTATAAAGAAACAATATCAAAATGCAATCACCAACTTGAGTAGGTAGGTCTTCATAGGACATCTACATGTATCAAGGGACATAATGCAAAATTGGAATATATTTGATATTGTCATCAATATCTTTTCATGCATAGGAGAGATAAGGGTGATGAAACCCTTAAGTATTTGATTGTATAAAATGATATATCAAGAAAAATGTTTCAAGTATGGGACACTTTACACCATATTTCGCCATGTGTATGATTAGGCTAAAGAGTAAGTGGATTAGAAAGAAGTACTTGTACTCAATATGAAAGTTAATTTATTCTAGATATGATGTGAAAGTGATGCAAGAGCATCAACCCAACCCAAGATGAATTTGATTCCCATGAGGTTCCAAAAGAAGATGCATGGAAACTAGAGATGGAGGACATGATTTCATTGATTTTTATTGTAATTTTTAATTGATCTTGTAAGCCTCTAGAAGGATATTAGCTAGCAGATAGGATATTCGTTCTATTAGAAGTTTTTAGGATTTTGTTTTGTTTATGTGAGTAATATACGATGTCAAAAGACACATCCCAGTATAATGTAAAAGGCTAGGCCAAGAGGTGGTCAGGCCAAGGAGGTCATAGTTTATAATTTGTGCATTTTTGGAACCAATGCCCATGAGGCTATAATGCAAAGATATATTATTTTTATAGTGTGTTTTTAAATACGTGTGTTTGTTTCAATTCCATAGAACTTGCCATATTCTTTTATTGATATTTTCTTCAGAGTAAATCAAAATGAAAGGGAGTCAAGCCTGCATAGTTGGGCCACAATGTAGTGAAAGGGACGAGGAAAAGTTCGACTAGCCTAACCTCCGACTTGGGTGGAGCCAAGTCGGCTAGTTGAGCCCTACTCTAGTCGGGACCAGCTACAAAAAAATTGAAAGCTCGACCTCCGACCAGTCTAGGGCATGAGACAATGTGGGTTTTGAGAGAGAGTTAAAGCGTTGGCATAGGAGTTGAGGTATTCAAATTCCCACAGAACAGAGTCAGTGCATTGCTAAATAATTATGGGTGCATGAGAAGCATGGGGCATTTGGATTCACAAGTTTTTTGTTGCAATTATATTAACATATTTCAAGAAATCTAAAGTTCAAACATCCCCAGAATTGGTCTACGTCAAGTGGTATCAACGCACAAGAAGAAGGGAATATTTCCTGTAGAAGAGGAACTTTCAGCTGGGTTTGGCTCGAAGTTCCATGGAAATTCCTTATCTACAATTGTGAGTGGATTTTTCAATGAGAGGTGAGAAAGCATGCAACAACCAAGCAAGTAGGGGAAGCTTGAGAGGTTATAAAGGAGACGAAGTGAGATGCCAAAAGTTTGAGATAGAGGAGAAGAGTTGGTGAGGTGTTAGTGGAGGTTATGGCTACAACTCACCCAAAGATGCATGCGGAGAGGAAGACCGAGGTTGAAAATGAATGGGATGCAGTAATGAGGCACATGATCAGGAGATCATGGAGATTTTCAAGAATGGGAGTATGATGTAGGAGTATCGACCCACTCCACACTAAATTTGATTCCTAGGAGCTTCTAGAAGAAGCGGCATGGTAGTCAGTGATGGAGGACATGGTTTTATTGATTTTTATTATAATTTTTAATTAATCATATAAGCCTTTAGAAGGAAATTAGATGGAAGGGATGATATTTTTTCTGTTAGAATTTGTTAGGTTTTTTTTTGTTTATATGGGAAGCCTACGATATCAAAAGACACAACCGAGTATAATGTAAAAGACAAGGACGAGAGACTATTGGGCCAAGGAGGTTGTATTTTGTAATTTGTGCATTTTGGGAACCAAGGCCCGTGAGGCTATAATGTAAAGATATGTTCCTTTTATTGTGTGTTTTTTCATAGGCTAGCACCCATGGGGGATTTTAAGAAGTGACCTATCACAAGTAATGCCTCAACAATGCATCCATTCATCGTCAATCCAAAGCCCCATAGTTTTATTATGTGTTTTTAAATATGTGTGTTTGTTTCAATTTCATAAATGTTGCCATATTGTTGTATTGATATTTTTGTCGAAGGAAACTAGAAAGAAAGGGAGTCAAGGTTACATAGTTAGGCCACAACATAGTGGAAGTGTCGAGGAGGAGTCTGAGTAGCTTGACCTCTAACTTGGGCGAAGCTTAGTTAGCTAGTCGGGACCTTCTCTAGCCATTACCAATCACAAAGAAATCAAAAGCCGTACATCTAACCAGTCTAGGGAACAAGATAGTTTGGGTGCTAAGAGATTGTTCAAGCACTCGCATAGGAGTTGAGATAGTCAAATTCCTGCAGAATAAAGATGGTGCGTTGTTAAATTAGCTTGGGTCCCTCATAAGCATGTGGCATTTGGATTCAAGAGATTATTACTGCAATTCTACCAAGGGATTTTGAGCCATCTGAAGTTCAAATACATAGACCCCATAATTGTTTTACATTAGAAAAAGTAAAATGTAATTGTAATTGTAATTGAGGATGTACATGTTGCAAGAAATGTGTAGTTACTAGCTACAACTAATAACTTAAGTCCCATTGAGACTAGTTGAATTGAACATTAGTCCTAGTTACAACTAAGAATACATAAGTTGGAAGTGATCCATGGTACTCAATACTTAAAATAAGGAGTAAATTTGATTTTTTAAAGAATGAAATGTAGTGCATGTTTATGTTCATAGCCATATTTTTGCCATCAAAATTTTACTTAATTATGCCCATAGGCATGGCCTATATTGGAATTAGGGTGGAATTTTTTATTCTTTAAAATATCACAAATTATCGATGGTGTTTATTTACTATTGTACGGATATCCTTCATCTTATACATAGTCCAATAAATCATATTAAGGGTTTGCAAAATAATTTTTAAGTTTCAAACCTCAACTCATGTCTTTTTTTTTTACAAATTCTTATGCTTACAAATGGTAAATAATTAAGTTGATAGGCATGGTCTATATTGGAATTAGAGTGCATGATTTTTTTTCCTTTAAAATATCACAAATTATGGATTGTATTCATTTACCAATGTACAAATATTCTTTGTCTTATACATGATCCAATAAATCATATTAAAAGTTTGCATACAATTTTTCAGTTTCAAACCTTAGCTCATGTCTTGTCTTTATAATTTCTTATGCTTACAAATGATAAATTATTATTTAGAGAGTTACAATCATCTTGGATTTAAAATTTCTTATAATTACAAATGGAAAAATTAATATTTTAAAAGATGCAAAAGAAGTGCCCTTTCATTTCTTTGTGGCTTCTTTACATCCATTGGAACAAAATTTGTTCGAATCCATTGGAACAAGTTTGATGGGATATGTCTATTTGTAGTATTGATATTTCAATATACTAAGAATCATGCTAGCATTTTGTTAAAAAACATTGCTGGCAAAATAGGCCTTATTAATTAGAACGAACTAGAGACTACTAAATCTTGGGTGAATTGTGATCCATATTGGCGTGATAGTGGAATGAACATAGTCACTGTTTTACTATGAGTTTTTATTTTAGGAACCTGAGACAAGGGGAAGTTAATTTCTTCAAAGAAACATCGATAGAGGTAAATTTGGTCAATACGAATTCAATTAATGTACCTGTCTTCAGTTTCCATGTTTTCAGATTGTCTTCTTAAGAGGAATTGAAAGAAATCACAGTGGGGATAGGAAGCTAATAGACACAGTAGGTATTTCAACTTCTGATATGATTACATGTGTTTTTTGTGTATTCTATTCTCACGATTCAGTTGGGAGATTAGCTATGCTGATTATTGGAATCATGAGGGCTATTATTCCCAAGGTATAGGAGTCCGATTTTAAGATTAGGCATACTATATTCTCGATAACATTGTAATGTTCATGCTAAACATTTAGTTTGAATGGTTTTTAGTTGTTTTATTTTGTTTTTTTAAGTTAGTTTGCCATTTGTATTAACCAGGTAAGAAGGAAACTGGACATACTCAAGTTGTTGGTCTATTAGGATGAAAGTATACTCAGAAGCCTGATATCTATAATTACAACACTCATTTTTCTGAGATTTATTGTTACATTTAGAATATCAATCATATTTTTCTTAAAGTAGAAAACAAAAGAAATGGTGATAGAAACTTATTTATATGGAAAATTACTTAGAAGGTTAGGTATCAATCTCAATGGGTATATACTCTGTGGTACTCATGAGATATTGGAATGAACTTAGTTGCTCTTTTATTATGAATTGTTGTTTTAGGAATCAATCATTGAGCTAACTGAGCCAATGGGAAGTTAATTTCTTCAAAGGAAACATTAATTAAGGTAAATTTGGTTAATACAAATTCAATTCATGTATCTATATTCATTTTCGATGTTTTAAAGATTCTCTTCCTATGAGAAAGTGGTAGCAATCACATCGAAGATAACTAGCTTATGGGTACATCTGGGCTTTCAACTTCTGATATGATTTCATATGATTTCATGTGTATTTCATTCTCGCAGTTCAGTTGGGAGATTGGATATGTTTATTATTAGAATCATGAGGGCTATTATTCCCAAGGTATAGGAGTTTGATTTAAACAATATCCATAATATTTTATGGATAACAATGTAATGTTAATGCTAAATATTTAGTTTGAGTGGTTTTGTCGTGAATAATTACTTTCGTTTTTTTTTTTAATAAGTTAGTTTCCAACTTATATTAATGAGGAAAAGAGGAAATTGAACATAGTCATGTTGTTGTTGCTCTATTCAGTAAACCATTATGGATTTGATTTATTTGAAAGATTATTCACTATCTTTGTGAACATAGTGAAATCTTAATTAAGGTTTTAAATAAATTCATTTTATTTAATTTTAATTAATCAAATGTTATATATAATAATATAATT
>APFE030965787.1:14284-50236 GCA_000404065.3 Pinus taeda | reverse complement strand
CATTTATTAATGTGGTTGTACTAGTTATTTAGAGAGTTGCAATCGTGCTAAATTTAGAAATGCTTATGATTACAAATGAAAAAATCAATAATTTTAAAAATGAAAAATAAGTGTCCTTTAATTTCTTTGTTTCTTCTTTACATCGATTGGAATGAAATTTGTTTGGATCCATTGGAACACATTCGCAAGGATGTGGCTATTAGCAATACTATAATTTCATTATACTAAGAATCAAACTCGCATTTTCTAAAAATACCCTAGCTTATAGAATAGGCCATATTAATTAGAATGAACTAGAGACTATAATATTGGGTGAACTGTGATCCATATTGGCCCGTTAGGTGATATTGGAATGAACCCAGTAGTTATTTTACTATGAATTGTTGTTTTAGGAGTCACTCACTGAGCCAAGGGGAAGTTAATTTTTTAAGGAAACGTCGATCAAGGTAAATTTGGTCAATACAAATTCAATTAATGTATTTGCCTTCATTTTAAGTGTTTTCATAGTCTTCTTAAGAGGAAGCAGAAACAATCACATTGGGGATAAGAAGCTAATAGATACATCATGTCTTTCAACTTAGGAGATGATCTAATGTGTTTTCTATGTATTTCATTCTCACGGTTCTATTGGGAGATTGGCTATGTTTATTATTGGAATCATGAGGGCTATTATTCCCAAGGTAGATGAGTCTCATTTAAAAATCAGGAATAATATGTTCTGGATAACATTGTAATGTTAGTGTTATATATTTATTTTGAGTGCTTTTATTTGTTTTTTTTGTTTGTCAAGTGGTCTGACTTCATTAGATATTACATCATGCTTGACCTGTGGCTTGAGAAACCATAACCTAGGGGCATTTAAGCTATCAAAATCACATAGGGATCACACCCAACCTGGGCCACACCAACCCTTAACATGATTAGATTTTTTCCCACAAAATTTCAAACCAGTAACCTTCACATCATGAAGTGACTTAACAGTACACCCCATCACCATCTATTTTACACCCCATAGACATTTTAGTTTATTTGTTTTAAATTGGTTTGCAATTTGTATTAACTAGGAAAGAAAAAAATTAGACATACTCTTGTTGTTGGCCTATTAAAAAACCATAAGAATGAAAGTATACTTAGAAACAAGATATCTATTATTACACCACTCATTTTTCTTAGATCTATTATTACATTTAGAATAGCGGTCATATTTTTCCTAAAGTAGAAAACAAAAGAAATAGTGATAGAAACTTATTTATATGGGGGATTACAAAGTGGGTGAGTTGTCAATATCAATAGGTATCTACTCTATGGTACTCACGTTAGAGTGAACCCAATCACTCTTTTGTTATGAATTTTTGTTTTAGGAATCAGTCACTGAGCCGAGAGGAATAGGTATCTACTCTATGCTACTCACATGATATTGGAATGAACCAAGATGCTCCTTTATTATGAATTATTGTTTTAGGAAAGAGTCATTGAGCCAACGGGAAGTTCATTTCTTTAAGGAAACATCGATTAGGTAAATTTGTTCAATATAAATTCAATTCATGTATTCGTCTCAACTTTCGATGTTTTCAAATTCAATTCATGTATTCGTCTTAACTTTCGATGTTTTCAAATTGTCTTCTTAAGAAGTAGTGACATCAATCATAGTTGGGATAGGAAGTTAATATGTACATCAATTTTTTCAACTTTTGAGGTGATTTCGTTTGTTTTATTTGTATTTCATTCTCATAGTTCAATTGCCAGATTGACTATGTTTATGATGGGAATTGTGAGCATTATTATTCCCAAGGTATAGGAGTTTGATTTAAAAATTGGGCATAATGTATTCAGTTTAATGCATGAATAATTATTTTTAATTATTTTATTTTGTTTGTTTTAAGTTAGTTTGCAATTTGTATTAATCTAAAGAAAGAAGGAAATTGGACATAGTTATGTTGATGGTCTATCATGAAACCATTGTGAATTAATTTATTTGAAAGTTTATGGATTATTTTTATGAACATAGTACTCATAAGCTAATTAAGATTTTAAATTTTAATTTATTGAATTTTAACTAAATTAAATGCTTATATAATAATATAATTTAATAAATGTTATAATTTAATAATTTAATTTAATTTAAATAAATGTTATATATATTATGTCAATTTAATAATTTAATTTAGTTTTAATTTAATGATAATTTAAAAATTATTTGCATATGGTTGATATAGGTATATACCAACTACATTTATTAAACTAGTTGTGCTAGTTGATAAACTATTTTATAAAAATGTTGAGTTGTAAGACATGGTAAGACATGGTTTACATGCTAATAGTAAAAATACTAAAGTAAATAAAGATAAGATAATTAGTGTATTTTATTAAATTTAATCTAATATATTTTATTAAATTAGATACACTTAATTAAACTAAATGTATAATAATTTATATTGTATAAAAAAATCATATTAAAATGATAATTGTAAAACCACTACTTAAATTTATATTTATATTTTTATAACCAAATCTTTACCTAAAAGTTTTAAGTATACATAAATTAAACTATAAAAAAAACTCATGGTATAATGTTGATCACTAACACCAACTATTAAATAACAAAATCTATAATAATTATGCAGTAAGGCGTTCCCTGAAAAACACTACCTTCATTGCCACTCTGTACTACTCTGCACCATTTGATCAATTATTAGAAGATTGAAAAAATTTGAATCGTTCGATCCCACCGTTCGAACTGTCAACCGACTTCCTTGATTTATGCTCAACTAAATTCCTTGATTTATGCGGCTTGAACCATCAACCGAACTCCTTGATTTACTTCCGCCATTGGATTCATCCAGGTGTCTCGCTCCACTCTGCTCGGTTGAATCTTGTGTTAGACCGTTAAATGAGCAATAATGTGTGGACACAGGTGAGACTGACCAGACGTCGACAGAAGTGTGAGAGCAAGCAACAACAGTCGGCCAAGTGTCGAAACAGGGTTAGATCGTTGCACAACCTAGACAGCTTTTTTCCTTAAAACATTCGCAGTTGTCTATAATGTGATTTTTTGAAAGATTTTCTGGTGGGTTTTTCTGGTCAAAATCCGGCAGCAATTTATTGGAATGGCAAGTTTGATAGCTAGTTTCTGCACAATCAAAGCGTCTCAGGGATTTTTCAGGGTGCTGAATCCAAATATACAGTTAAAAAACCATTTTAACTGCACCAAATCAAGATTTAACCTCAATTTCTTCCACTGGATTCCGTCACCGGAATCTCCAAAAAATCGCATTATAAACAACTCCAAAACATTCAACCTAGATAACGCTAGTGCCTGCAATACCAAACAATATATTTACACATCTTCAATTTGCTTGCAATACCATTTTCATCTGAAATTTTCCCTTACACCAAAAATATTTGCTGGTAATAATGACTTCGTCCAGACTACCTCCCGCTGGCATCGTCCAGTCTACATGCCGCTTCAATCCATTTCGTGAGTGGGAATCTAGATTTATAAATATATGCGTGCCCAACCAAGCAGATTATATATTAGTATAGTAACATCTTTGCATGAAACCTGGATCGACATGATCTACTTACAGATAGTGAAGAATGGAAAGAGAATGTGGGAGGGAAACTCAGTTATTTGACAGCTCAATGATATGACAAGGAAGAAATTTAAACCTTTTATGTTCTCGTTGGTTTTCCGTGAAGACATTCAAAGCCGGCGACACTCTGGGTAAGTTTAATGTGTTTTGAAGGCCATGCATCTGATTGATGAACAAGGTTGTTTTCTGTGGCTGATGGGTTCAGCTTTATCATTGTTGATTTCTAGAATATTTTGAATTTTGTTTCTGATTGTTAATGGAACCATATTTATTATTCTATATTTATAGAATATTTCCTAATATTTTGAATTCTGTTTCTGATAGTGAATGAAGCCATCTTTATTATTGTAAATTTCTAGAACATTTCAGAGGGGTGACTTCCTGTCTATGCTTATATATATAGATATAGATATATATTTATATATATATATATATATAGCTGCTACAAGTTATGTTTTGTTCATTATTTGTGCGATTATCAACACTACTGGTTTGTATTTCTTGAATAGAAATATTGTGAAGATGAGCATCTCGCATATCTATGTTTATAAAGCAGGCAAATGATGATAGAACAATGATATCTTTAGGGATAGTCCCTAGTTACCAAAGTCATGCGTATAATTAACCAAATGTTAAATAATATTAATAACAAGAGCAAATCAAATCAATACTGATTTATTAATTTTTTAAATTTATTTACCAGATATATTAATTTTTAAATGTATTTATGTAGAAGTATATAGCAATGTAAATTGCAAATTGATATAAATTTAAAAATTCGAATAAGGTTAGGATTGTTGATTCAAGATGTGGTTGTTAATTGGAATTTTTCATTTCTTACATTTCGAGGGATAAAGTAAAGTGGTTTGTCTTATATTTTATTTTAATTTAGTGAGAGAGATCGCTCAATTTCTTAGCTGGACACAATTTTTGAGACCTTTAATGCTGTTATATGATGGAATCAAGTGTGCAAAATCCCAATAATATTTTTTTGCATTTTCGAAGAAGTGTAAAAGTGTGGTGAAATAGTGAATATGTGTGGAACTCTTTGCGGGCTCTATTTCGTTCACTTGAATTCTATGGATGATGGATACACATGCCCTGCAGTGTCCCTCACGACTTGCTTCTAGTGTTACCACTTGCATCCTAAGCAACCCATTTTTCCAATATGATTTCCAATCAAGGTCACTCTTTAATTTCTTTAATTATTATAATCAATGTTACTATTGTCTCAACACAATAATATTTTTTAATTTTAATTTAATATTTTTAATTGCATTAATTATTTATACAAAAAATAATATAATATTTTTTTTTTTTTTTTTTTTTTTTTTTTTTTTTTTTTTAAATTTAACAATTTTGAATTAACATTTCTAGCTTCTTAATTTCTCTCATTGACCGTACACATTTCCACCACCACTCCAAGATTGCTACCACCACTCCAACAGTTGCTTGAAATAAACCTTAAATTATCAGGCTCAAAAGCTAGCCTCTTTTGCCTACAATTCCTTTGAGAGACCAATAGGTTCCAAGCCTGAAAGCTAGATATCAAAATCAAACTCCACAACATATGCAACAAATGGTAATTTCACCAACTTGTGTGAGTTTAAGAGGGCGCAAGAGGGTTAACTTGCCACATACTCAATTTTCCTTTGCCCATAATTAATATAAATCAATGTTCCTTCCCCCATACTAGCCCAAGCCCTAGAATCAACAAGAGCATATAGACAACAACTGAATTAGAATTGACACAACCCAAAACCACATTACTACAAAAAATGCATAGAATAATAGTATGAAGGTGAAGCGACAATACTAGTTTGCCTATGGTTGAGAGCTCAATTAGAGGGTAGCACCGACCTCCACAACCAAACTCAAGGGCCAACAACTACTTTTTTTTGTTGCAATCAAAATGCTTCGCTCTTCTCTCTTTGCCTAAATCATTGTTTTAGCCTAGAAATAATGGGTTGTGTTCTTGCAGTCCCTTTTAGTGACTAGTTCTTATTTAGCAATGCTATTTTGTTGAAGGGTGTACACATTGATGTTAATATATGAATGCTTAATTGACATAATCCCTTGACTTTTTATGGACATTTTCTTCATAGTAAGAGATAATTATTGCTTAGTAAAATACTTAAAAGGTATTAAAAGGAATAAAGACCTCACTCTTGTAATTGAGAAAGTACACCCAAGAGAGACATAAGCTAGCACTGAAGGTGAGTGCATACTTAGCCCCTGAAAATGAATGAGTCAAAAATGGGATGAGATCATTATATACCATCTTACAACATTTGATAGCACACAAGGCTTTAACTTTTGGAAAAGGATATTGATGTAAGAAACTTTAGGAAGGCCAAGCACCAAATTACACATACTTGTAATTCATATGTCCAAATCTTTTGTGCAAAAATATGATTAGAAATCAGCAAGTTCAATAAAGGAGGAACCTAAAGAAGGCTCAAAACTAATGAATGTGTATAACCAAGAACTATGATCAACTCTTCCAAGAAAACAACAATTATTCAATTTATATTTCTTTAATGACCACATCATGGAGATAAAAGTTTAAATTCTATTGCGTTCCCATCACCAAAGTGACAAATCTAATAAATAGAGAGTAGATTGGTAGCAATTTTATGAGTAAGGAGAACATTATTATTCTAGCCATTAAATAACTACACAATGCCTAAACCTAAAACATCACGTCGAGAAGAATCTCCAAGTATAAGCCTATAACACTCAACAAATAACAACAAAAATATGTTTGAATGGACTGATCTATACCTCATGCAAGAACTTTGCATAGTTTCTTAGCATAAATGAGTTACTTGGTTTTGTCTCCAGTATTTTCTGATAGTAAACATCTATATAATCAAGAACAAAAACAAAACTAGATATTTCCTAATTCCCACCACCAATGCCATATCCTCTAGCTATATACTTGGGCTCGCCCACAATCTCCAATGAATATTGTGAATTTCTCACCACTAGATTTGAATCAAAACCATATTTTCCTCCTCCAGGCCTCAAAAACTCATTATTTCTTTCCAAAATAGATGGCTTCTCATTTCCCATCCATTAAACAACAACTGGAACCTTATAGGTTGGTTTTAAACTCTATGGGGAGCTCATATGGAACTCATAGGTTAAAACTTGCCCTTCCTAGAAAGAAGGGGTTGTGTTCTTGCAGTTGGAAACTCTTTTAGTGACTAATTCTTATTTAACAAATGTTATTTTGCTGAAGGGTGTACACGTTGATGTTGAGTACCATATTTTCTACAAAATATTTGAATGCTTGACTGACATACCCCCCCCCATTCTTTGTGGACATTTCTTCATAGTAAGGGATAATTAATGCTTAGTAAAATACTTAAAGGTATTAAAAGGAATAAAGAACTCGCTCTTATACTTGAGAAAGTACACCCAAGAGAGACATAAGTCATCACTAAAGGTGAGTGCATACTTAGCCCCTAAAAATGAATGAGCCAAAAATGGGATGAGATAATTATGTAACATATTACAACATTTGATAGCACACAAGGGCTTAACTTTTGGAAAAGGATCTTGATGTAAGAAACTTTAGGAAGGCCAAGCACCAAATTTTTTTGTCTCAACTGTCACAGAGACATGTAATACATATGTCCAAATATTTTATGCAAAAATAAGATCAACAAATCAATAAGTGCAATAAAGGAGTAATGAATGTGTATAACCAAGAACAATGATCAACTCTTCTAAAAAAACAATAATTCTTCAATTTGTATTTCTTTAATGACCACATCATGAAGACAAAAGTTAAAATTCTATTGCCTTCCCATCACCAAAGTGAAAACTATAATAAATAGAGAGAATATTGGTAGAAATTTTAAGAGTAAGGAGAACATTATTAATGTAGCCATTAACTACGTAATGCCCAAACCTAAAACATCACATCAAGAAGAATCTCCAAGCCTATAACATTCACCGAATAACAATAAAATATGTTTGAATGGACTAATCCATACCTCATGCATGAACTTTGCATAGTTTCTTAGCAGAAGTGAGTTGCTTGGATTTGACTCCAATATTTTTTGATAGTAAACATCTGTATAATCAGAAACAAAAACAACAATAGAGATTTCTTGATTCCCACCACCAATGCCATATCCTCTAGCTATGAATATTGTGAATTTATCACCACATGATTTGAACCAAAACCCTCTTTTCCTCCTCCTCCAAGCCTCAAAACCTCATTCTTTCTTTCCAAAATAGATGGCTTCTCACTTCCCATCCATTAAACAATAGCTAGAACCTTATGGGCTAGTTTTAAACTCTATGGGAAGTCATATGGAACTCGCTTTCCAAGTCCCAGGTTTGTGATCCAAAAGAACCAGAAATGGATAACAACTTTGCAAATTTGCAATGGTTGAGGTTGGACTCTGGCTCCAAAACATTCAGAGCGTTAATGGAGCTCAAAATGGGACTGGAAGACCTATAGAACAACACTTTTGAATAGAATAAAAAAAAATTCCAAATGAAAAAATGCTATTATCTTATGAAATTCAATTCAAAATCATTTTCTTTCAGCCCAAAATCAAGGAAAAATGCAGTATTAGATGGAATATTGCTACTAATTGGATCATTGCACTGAATTATTAGACCCTCCTTTTACTATTAAAATGTTGTAATCAAATTTGAACATGGCTCTCAGAGCTTAGAAGCATATATTATATATATATATTATTTTTTTTTTGTTATTTCCAATGATATTTTGAATTTTAATAAATTTATATAACATTTTATAATAAAATTAATAAAATAAAAATAAAATAAAAATATTTTAGTTTCTTTTATGAAATCTTTTGAGCTAGTTAGTCAACCATCAACCACGTTTCTTCTATAAAATTTTTGGGTGGGTTGGTGGTCAACCATGAACCACATTTCTCAAATATGCTTTTTACCTGAAAATTTCTCATATTCAAAATAAAAATATATCAAAAACGCCGAAACATAAAAGACACCTAGAAGATTCTGACTGCAGCTAAAAGAAAATTATGGCCACGATTGTATGGACAAAGATGTCTAGGAAAGCATAGGAATAAGATATGGTCAAAAATATGGCCATGATTGTATTGACAAAAGTGTCTAGGAAAGCATACCACGAAAATATGGTTTTTGTCAATGCGTTATCCTCTCTTATTTCGCCCATGCAAACCTGGGCGCATTTATTTCGCCCATGCAAACCTGCGCGCATTGCAAGGACACAATCTTTGACTATTTTTCTGACAAATGCATTCGCAGAGGAGTTGTCTATAATGCGACTTTTTGGAGATTCCGGTGACGGAATCCGGCGGAAGAAATGAGGTTAAATCTTGATTTTTAAGCAGTTAAAATGGTTTTTTGACTACATATTTGGATTCAGCGCCCTGAAAAACCCCTGGGAGCCATTGATTGTGCAGAAACTAGCTATCAAACTTGGGATTCCAATGAATTGCTGCCGGATTTTGACCGGAAAAATCCGCCGGAAAGGCTTTCAAAAAGTCGCGTTATAGACTACTGCATTCGCAGAGGGCAAGAGCTAACCAGCTTGCCATAGGGCATTAAATGACTGGTGTGTTATAAAGTTAAAGGGCATGCAGCTAATCAGTCAGTCATTTAATGCCCTATGACAAGCTAGTTAGCTATGGCCTTGGCAGAAAGCTGACGAAAAAACAAAAAGATAAAATGAAAAATAAAAACAAATGTATAAATTTAAAAGTAAATGTATAAATTTTGTATTTGTGCTAAAAATAGGTTTGAAATATGTTTTAAAATTGTTTTTTGTTGGGTTTAGAATTAATTTGTTTTAAATACAATGAAATAGGTTAAAAAGTCAAACTTAAATTATCTAACAAAAATGAAATACTACTGGCCAATAATTCTAAATAAGATAAAAAAAATTTAAATAACAAAAATATCCCCACTTTTAATTTAACAATTTAATTATAATAAATTTTAGCACAGAGAGAAAATTTATTGTAGCAGCTGATGAACTATTTTACGGCTGATGGACTATTGTACGGCTGTGATGGGAGACGAAACATAATGAGGCGGAGGAGATGAGAAACTAGAGTTCACATGAAGCAGATGACGTTAGCATGGGACCCAAGAAGGGTTGAACAGATACATGGAATAAGCTCAACCGACCATCAAAACTCTGGATATTCGTCTTCGACGTAGCGTGCCGGGTTTCATCTTTTACGATCATTAAGTGAAGTAGAACGATTATTTCATTTTTCTTTATGAGAAGAAAAGTCAAATATCAGTTTCCCAATTCTCTATTGATTTTATCATTCTCATGTTCGTGCTCACACTATGATGTCTTATTCTCTATTTCTAGCCATGAACTAACTTGGATCTACACTTGTGATGTCTTATTCTCTATTTTTAGCCATGAACTAACTTGGAAATTAATAAAATTAACATGTGAATGTGGAATTTACATATATGAATGAGAAATAGGTGGTTGACAAAATTAACATGTGAATGTGGAATTTACATATATGAGATGAGAAATAGGTGGTTGTAGGTGACCATAACGGCTAGGAAATGTTTATGAATTGGTTTCTTCCCCACACTTAAGATTTATTCTTCCCTAACATGATGGGATCACCCTAAGGTAGGATGGTTAAGGATATGGAATGGATGTTCAAGGTGATTTATTCTTCGCTAACATAATGGGATCACCCTAAGATAGGATGGTTAAGGATATGGAATGGATGTTCAAGGTGAAATTCAAGGAGTAAGCCTCTACAAAACAAATATTGTAATGGATGGAAGGAAGTAGAAATGAGGATAAGGGTATGGAAAAGAGAGAAAATGAGGAAGAGATGACTAAGGAAATGGGATGAAATGAGAATAGTTCCTATCAACTTATTGGGCTAATAAAAGTCATGAAATATTACATAAATTGAAAAGACCAATTTGTTGCAATTGACTACTTTGGTTAGGCTATATGATAGAAATTGTTAGTTTCAATACTCAAGCTCTTTGTATGAAAGAACTAGTTTGATGGTTTAATCATTTGAGCATGTACTCAAGGAACAACCCAATTTTCCAATATGATTTCCAATCAAGGCCACTCTTTAATTATTCTAATGAGTGTCACTATTGTCTCGACACAATATCATTTTTAAAATTTTAATTTAATTCCTTTAATTTATTAATTATTATACAAAATAAAATTTATAAATAATTAATTTTTTTTTATTTCAAATTTTTATTATCATTACTTTTAATTTAACAATTTTTTTATTAACTTTTCTCCACTTCTTAATTTCCTTCACTAACCAGACAGATTGATAACACCACTCCACCCGGTGGATGGTGGTCATGAGTGGATAAAACTTAAAAAAAAAATTAAAATGACCACCACCAAGGAAGTGACAAGAGAAGAGCCCATATTGAACCCAATCAAGAATTGGGGACAACTTAACACCCACATTGTCACTTGAAATAAACCTTAAAGTACCAGACTCAAAAGCCTCATGTGCATGCTCTCCAGGACTAGAACAATTCCTTGAGAGACCAAAATATTCAAAGGATAAAAATTGGATGGTAAAACTCAAACTCCACAACATACCCAGCAAATGGTAATTGCAACTTGTGTGAGTTCAAGAGGGTACAAGAGGGTTAACTTGCCACATACTCAATTTTCCTTTGCCCATAATTAATATAAACTCAATGTTATAAACTCAATGTTCCTTCCCCATACTAGACCAAACCCTAGAATCAAGAACATCATATAGACAACAACTCAATTAGAATTGACACAATCGACACAATCCAAATCCACATTACTACACAAAATGCATAGAACAATAGTATGAAGGCGAAGGGACAATACTAGCTTGCCAATGGTTGAGAGCTCAATCCGAGGGTAGCACCAACCTCCATAAGCAAACTCAAGAGCCATCAACTACTATTTTTCGATGCAATAAAAATTCTTCCCTCTTCTCTCGTTGCCCAATTCATTGTTTTAACCTAGAAAGAAGGGGTTGTGTTCTTGTAGTCTCTTTTAGCGACTAGTTCTTATTTAGTAATGCTATTTTGCTCAAGGGTGTACACATCGATGTTAATTTTAGAATGCTTGACTGACATACTCCCCCCATTTTTTGTGGACATTTTCTTTAGAGTAACAGATAATTATTTCTTAGTAAAATAGTTAAAAGGTGTTAAAAGGAATAAAGATCTAGCTCTTGTACTTGAGTAAGTACACCCAAGAGAGACATAAGTCATAAATAAAGGTGAGTGCATACTTAGTCGCTGAAAATGAATGACTCAAAAATGAGATTTGATCATTATGTACCATCTTACAACATTTTATAGCACACAAGGCCTTAAATTTTGGGAAAGGATCTTGATGTAAGAAAATTTATGAAGGCCAAGCACCAAATTACACATACTTGTAATTCATATGTCCAAATATTTTATGAAAAAATATGATCAAGAAATCAACCAGTCAAAGGAGGAACCTAACGAAGGGTCAAAACCAATGACTATGTATAACCAAGAAATATGATCAACTCTTCCAAACAAACAACAATTCTTCAATTTGTATTTCTTTAATGACACATCATGAAGATCAAAGTTAAAATTCTATTGTCTTCCCATCACCAAAGTGACAAATCTAATAAATAGAGAGTAGTTAGGTAGCAATTTTAAGAGTAAGAAGAACATTATTAATGTAGCCATTAACTAACTACACAATACCTAAACCTAAAACATCACATCAAGAATAATCTCCATGTATAAGACTATAACACTCAACAAATAAAAATAAAATATGTTTGAATGGACTAATCCATAACTCATGCAAGAACTTTGCATAGATTCTTAGTAGAAATGAGTTACTTGGATTTGCCTCCAATATTTTCTGATAGTAAACATCTGTATAATCAAAAACAAAAACAACACTAGATATCTCTCGATTCCAACCACCAATGCCATATCCTCTAGTTATATATTTGGCCTCGCCCATAGTCTCCAATGAATATTGTGAATTTCTCACCACTAAATTTGAACCAAAACCCTCTTTTCCTCCTCCTCCAGGACTCAAAACCTCATTCTTTCTTTCCCAAATAGATGGCTTCACACTTCCCATCCATTAAACAACAACTGGAATCTTATAGGTTGGTTTTAAACTCTATGGGGAGCTCATATGGAACTCACCTTCCAAGTCCCAGGTTTGTGATCCAAAATCACCATGTTGGACAACAACTTTGTAGATTTACAACGGTTGAGGCTAGATTCTAGCTCCACCTTCAGAGCCTTTTTGAGACCTTTAATGTCGTTATATGATGGAAATAAATGTGCAAAATCCCAAATATTACTCAGAATCTTTGAAGAAGTGTGGAATTGTGGTTAAATAGTGAATAAGTGTGGAACTCTTTGCAAGCTCCATTGCATTCACTCGATTTCTATGAATGATGGATGCACATGCCTTGCAGTGTCCCTCACAACTTGCTAGCTGTGTTACCACTTGGCAATGTCCTTAACAACCCATTTTTCCAAAATGTGCAAAATCCTAATAATATTATTTAGTATCTTCAAAGAAGTGTGGAACTGTGGTGAAATAGTGAATAAGCGTGGAACTCTTTGTATGCTCCACTACATTCACTCAATTTCTATGGATGATAGACGTGCATGCCTTGCAGTGTCCCTTATGTATTGCTTTTAGCGCTACCACTTGGCAAACTTGCTTACAGTGTTACCACTTGGCAAAGTCTTGGACAACCCATTTTCCCAATATGATCTCCAATCAAGGCCACTCTTTAATTATTCTTATGAGTGTCACTATTGTCTCGACACAATATTATTTTTAAAATTTTAATTTAATTCCTTTAATTGCATTAATTTTTATACAAAATAAAATGATATAAAATTTATTAATTTTTTATTTCAATTTTTTAGTATCATTATTTTTAATTTTAACAATTTTGTATTAACATTTCTGTCTTCTTAATTTCACTCACTGACTAGACAGATTTCTACCACCACTCCAACTTGGTGGCATGGTGGGCATAAGCGGATAAAACTTAAAACAAAATTTAAAATGACCACAACCAAGGAAGTGACAAGAGAAGAGCCCATAACTAACCCAATCAAGAATTGGGAACAACTCAACACCCAAACTGTCACTTGAAATAAACCTTAAAGTACTAGACTCAAAAGCCTCGTGTGCATGCTCTCCAGGACAGGAACAATTCCATGAGAGACCAATAGATTCCATTGATAAAAATTGGATGGTAAAACGAAAACTCCACAACATACCCAACAAATGGTACTTGTAACTTGAGTGAGTTCAAGAGGCTACAAGAGGGTCAACTTGCCACATACTCAATTTTCCTTTGCCCATAATTAATATAAACTCAATGTTCCCTCCCCATACTAGACCAAACCCTAGAATCAAAAAGATCATATAGATAACAACTGAATTAGAATTGACACAATCCAAATCCACATTACTACACAAAATGCAGAGAATAATAGTATGAAGGCGAAGGGACAATAATACCTTGCCAATGGTTGAGAGCTCAATCAGAGGGTAGCACGAACCTCCACAACCAAACTCAAGAGCCACCAACTACTATTTTTCGACGCAATCAAAATTATTCACTCTTCTCTCCTTGATCAATTCATTGTTTTATCCTAGAAAGAAGGGGTTGTGTTCATGTAGTTGGCCACTCTTTTAGTGACTAGTTCTTATTAGCAATGTTATTTTGTTGAAGGGTGTACACATTGATGTTGAGTACCATATTTTCTACAAAGTATTTGAATGCTTGACTGACACACTCCCCCCATTTTTTGTGGACATTTTCTTCATAGTAAGGGATAATTATTGCTTAGTAAAATACTTAAAGGTATTAAAAGGAATAAATACCTTTCTCTTGTACTTAAGAAAGTACACACAAGAGAGACATAAGTCATCACTAAAGGCGAGTGCATACTTAGCCCTTGAAAATGAATGAGTCAAAAATGGGGTGACATCATTATGCACCATCTTACAACATTTGATAGCACACAAGGCCTTACCTTTTGGAAAAGGATCTTGATGTAAGAAACTTTACGAAGTCCAGGCACTAAATTTTGTTGTCTCAATTGTTGCAGATACATGTAATTCATATGTCCAAATATTTTATGCAAAAAAACTGATCAAGAAATCAACAAGTGCAATAAAGGAGGAATGAATGTGTATAACCAAGAACTATGATCAAATTTTCCAAAGAAACAACAATTCTTCAATTTCTATTTCTCTAATGGCCACATCATGAAGATAAAAGTTAAAATTCTATTTCCTTCCCATCACCAAAGTTAAAAATCTAATAAATAGAGAGTAGATTGGTAGATGTTTTAAGAGTAAGTAGAACATTATTAATGTAGCCATTAACTATGCAATAGCTAAACCTAAAACATCACGTCAAGAAGAATCTCCAAGCCTATAACATTCACCAAATAACAATAAAATATGTTTGAATGGACTAATCCATACCTCATTCAAGAAATTTGCATAGTTTCTTAGCAGAAGTGAGTTTCTTGGATTTTCCTCCAGTATTTTCTAATAGTAAACATCGGTATAATCATTAACAAAACCAACTCTAGAGATTTCCTAATTCCCACCACCAATGCCATATCCTCTAGCTATGAATATTGTGAATTTCTAACCACGGGATTTGAATCAGAACCCTCTTTTCCTCCTCCTCTAGACCTCAAAAGCTGATTCTTTCTTTTCGAAATAGTTGGCTTCTCACTTCCCATCCCTTAAAAAATAGCTAGAATCTTATGGGATGGTTTTAAACTCTATGGGGAACTCATACAAAACTCACCTTCCAAGTCCCAGGTATGTGATCTAAAAGCATCATAGATGGACAACAACTTTATAAATTTGCAACAGTCGAGGCTGGACTTTGGCTCCAACACCTTCAGAGCCTTACTAGAGCTGAAAATGGGACTGGAAGAGCTACAGAACAACATTTTTGAAGAGAATAAAAAACATCGAGATGAAAAAATGCTAATATCTTATGAAACTTAGTTCGAAACCATTTTCTTTCAGCTCAAAATCAAGGAAAATTGCAGTATCAGATCGAATATTGCTACCAATTGGGTCTTTTTTCATTGCACTGAATTGTTAGACCCTCATTTTACTATTAAAATGTTGTAATAAAATCTCAACATGGCTCTCAGAGCTTGGAAGAATATATTTTTGAATGGTGTGTATCCAAGCATGAAAACTTACTCTGCTTTTATAAAAGGGCTCTTGCAGAAAATTCATTCGGAAGAATCCTATTCTTAGCTTGTTAAACAATGATGGGTTTGGATGTATTTGTTTCAATGATCTGCAAAAGGTACATGACAAAAAAAATATTGGATTCCTAAGACATTTGTGAGGATCTATTTCTATGGTTTTACATAGACTTCTCATAAGCGAATTGATGACTTTAATTGAATATAGTTTCCCAAAAGAAGCAAATAGGAAAAATTTTAAACATCAGAACATGACCTTTATTCTATTTCTTTTAGATTGAAACAAAAATTATTTGAAATTAAAAAAAAATATATCATAAACAAACTATGTGACACCATGCAGGGGTAACCCTTGAGTTAGGAGTGTACTATGTTGTTAAAAAATGGTGGGTTTAGATGTATTTCTTTCAAAGATAGAATCCATAGAAACCTAAGGACTGTCATTCAAGAGAAATGGCTTAGTGATGAGGTATCTTGTGTGACAATAAGAAAATCATTTTATACATGTTCCGCTCAAAATCAAGAAACATAGCAGTCTCACATGGAATATTGCTAAAAATTAGAGTTGTTTAAGTTCCATAAATTCACATGACTACATAGCTATCTCCAGAAACCCTGTCATCATTTTATTAACGATTAATAAGAAATGAAGATTCAATCAATGGCAATTTTATTAACAGTTCATAAGAAATGAAGATTCAATTAATGACATTCATTTGCACTGTAGTTTCCATTATAATGCTTCGAATCAAGTGATCTTAGAACAATGCTACTTTGTATTTTTGAATTCATACTTGGATCCATATGAAGTGTTGTGTCTCTTTTATTTTCATTTCATATTGGGGATTTGGTAGAGGCATGAGTCATGCATGAGAATGTGGAAAAGATTTAGAGAAAAATGTGATAGATGATATCAAGGCCTTAGCTCTTGCTTTGGATGAAAGTCTTGTGTTCCCCTCGAGTTACTTTAAAAAAAGGTTTTATTTTAGAAGTTGATATGTTCTTGAATTTAAAATTTTGAATGACTGTGTTAATCTTGTGTGTAGCAAAAACATGAACAAAGTCAGTGGGGTTTTTATTGAGGTTTTGATGAGTTGTAGTCAATTTTATCAGTGAGGATGAGGTTCAAACTTCACAGAACTTAATCTAATATTTCAAGCAACATTCTGGGATACTTTTTATTTTGTATGTAGTGTGGAGTTTATTATTTTCGCCACAAAGAATTTCCTTCATTATGAAAATTAACTTTCACATGCTTCACTCTATATATATGTTTATCAAATAAGTTGAACTCAATGTTTGTTAGCTTTCCATTGTTCTTTGTTTCTCTTACATATGCTACTGCCTTATGACGTTTCCTTTGCAACAATAGGTGCAATTGCTAGTTAACATACACTACGATACACTTTTCCCAAAAATTAACCAAAATTGATACTGAATTACCAAATATTATTCTCTATTTTACAATTTAATGCAATGTAGCATATGGATAGTTGAAGCCCCATGTGTCATAATATGGTAAAATTATGTCCACCCCTTTACCTATTAATTTAGGAAATTGAAAATGCTAGTCTAGTTCAGCGGGGATTAACTATAAAAGGTATGACAAAGAACAAAACATACAACAAAAGGAACTCATTAGAATACAAGGATATTTGTATCTAATAGTATTAAAGTTTCAAATGCCTGTCTACTTGGGTGGGGATGAGCTACCCTGGGCATTACAAATAACACCAACATACACTACATTGAACTTATTAGAATACATGAATATTTATACTTAATAGTATCATGGAATTTCTAAAGCTAATTAGTGTGTATATATATATATATATATATATATCATATAATTTAGTATAAGTAATAGTTTTATTTATACCATTGTTGAATACAATTGATTGTACATCTAAATTATTTTATAGATAAATAATAAAGTTAATTATTAACCTCATTATCTGTTTATTTGATGGTTTAAATTCATAAATATGTTAAAAATAACATGATTATGTTTGCAAAAATATTCGAGATAGAAAATGAAGACTAAGAAGTAAAAAAGTAATATTGATTAAGTATTTAAAAATAATATTTTTCAATAGTTAAATACTAGTATTCATAATAATCTCCTCAATAGTTACAAATAAACTTATCAATAGTATTATTAAGTATTGTATGCAAGATATGACTCAAGAAAGAGGCAGAGATAGCATAGTGATAGGAGATGTATTTGAGTCGAATTCATGTTTATCATTCTCATATATTATTGATGTGGTTGAAACTATTTTGATCCTCTTCCTTTTAAAATTTTAGAACTTGGTGAACAAATTGAAATCATTATGTGCTTTCTATTTTGATCCAACTTATTTTTCTATTAATTCTAAATTTTATTTTCTTGATTTATCTTTTTTGTCTTAAAAAATAATTAGGTATTTTTTTTGTTAATATGCAAGTTAATATTTTTAAGCATTCAAAGCTTTAGAGTGTTTACTATATAAATCTTAACAACTATTGTATTTGAAATATGAAAATGTACATCCCTAATTGTGATAAATATTACATAACTCTAACTTAATAATAAGCACTTTCTTATTCCACTAATAGCAATAACTCATGTGAAAGACTTAAAAGGGTTGAAGACTCTTTTTAAATTAATGGCTTCAAAACATTGCGACCAAACAAAAATGCATCACTACTTTAGACTTTCTAATGTCATGTCATGTCATGTCATATAGGCATAGGGTAGAATATAACACATTTAATTATTCAGGTTAAAAACTACATTGGTGAAAGATGAGGTTGCCCATATACTTGAGACTTTGAGGTATAGGTTAAGGAAGTAGTTAAAATTAAATTGTGGTGTCATGTTTTTATGGATTCACCACTTTTATGTTTTCCCATTTCCAAAAAAAAAAGGCATATTTCAATATAATTAATATTTTCGTGCATGCAATAGGAGATAACCTCCTTTAATAATGTTGGTTCAGTCAATAAAGGAAGTTGTTAAGAGAGATGTAGGCATGTTGTGTATGACTTATATTAAGATGTACTACAATGGAGCTAACATACTACAACAAGCTTAATAGAAGTTTTAATGGTAATTAATGACAAAGTGATTAAGCATTCTTATTTATAAAAATCCTCAATGTTTCACTTAATAAATGGAGTCAACAATATTATCTCAAAGTAGTGTATTGGTACAATTAACATATAGTAGAATTTTCCCAATTTTCATATATTTATATGGATGAGGAATAAGTCATTGCATTAATTCAAATTTATTGAACTATGCACAAAATTAAAATTGTATAATCATACAAATTGGCTACTATATCTTGTACTAAAAAGAGGGATGCACTAAAGCATATATTACTAAACATATATAGAACACACAAACACGCTTCAATTTAAAGTAATGGAAATGCACTTAAAACTATGTTTGTATCATAAAGAGTAGATAAAATTAAGGTAAAATTACTTATAAGCTATAATATAGATAACTTGAGAAACCAATATTAACTAAATTAGCAATAAGAGAAGATGATATGTGTTTTATTGACTTTGGAAAGATTTTTTTATACTTTTAAGACATAATTTGTGAAATAACATAACACCACATTATTATATTTTGTTTCATAGAAATTTTATAATTAAATATATTTTTAAAAAAAATAAATTATAATTCCTTAATTATCTATCCACAAATATATATATATTTTTTAAATTATAATTATAATTCTTAATTATCTATCTATGATAACCATGTTCATGTTATATGATTATACCTATTATCCTAATTTATAATTGACTCTGACTCTTTCTTTTTCATAGAAGAAACAATTTCATTCCAGCCTCACATTCTTAAGTAAAGAATGAGACATTTGATACCATTTAAAATGGTGTAGGAATCAACCTTTCTTATTGAATTCTTCAAGATGAAAGGAAAACCTTCGACAATTAAGAAAATAAACCTTGGACAATTAAGAAAATAATGATAGCGTTGGTATCATGGTAATTCTCACAAAGTTTGCCCCTTCTTCCCATCAATTTGGAGACAGTGAGGAGATACTTCAAGATGAAAGGAAAACCTTGGATAATTAAGAAAATAATGATAGTGTTGGTATCATGGTAATTCTCACAAAGTTTTCCCCTTCGATAGTGAGGAGATCCGAGGTATTGGGTAATGATATCACGGGTTTATGAGTTTTGGCGAGTAAGAAAGGTATATTTATAAAAAGTTTTTTTTTTAAATTATGAAAATGAATTATAAAAAAGATTTTAAATAATATTTATTAGTTATTTATAAAAAAGAGTATTTTTAAACTTATGAATAAAATATATCACAGTCATTAACTAAATATTTTTTGATATATATGAAATTTAAATATTTTCTGATATATATTATTTAATGAGTCATTTCAAAAAGATTAGTAAAATATAATTCAAATTTTTTATTAATTCCAAAACAATATATAACTTTAAGTTTGTTTTAAATATCATTAAATATTAAAAAACAATTAATTCTTTTTATTGCATACTTCATCATCAATATTTTCAAAATTCTTCAACTTAAGCCATACTTTTTTATATGTTTATAGGGAAAGTAGTAAATCTTCAATTTTCATACATAAAAAGCTAATTTCTTATTTTTTATAAAAATAGGAACCTTAAATAATTATATATATTAAATATATATATAATATATATATAAGTTATTTTTTTATTTCAAATATTCTTTTTAAAACATAAAAATATATATTTTAATAAATTTATTTAAAATTTTAAAATAATTAATAAAATACAATAAAATAAAATAAAAATACATTCAAATTCAAATTTCTTTATAAAATCTTTTGGGTTGGTTGGTAGTCAACCATGGACCACATTTCTAAAAGAAATCTTTTGGATGGATTGGTGGTCAACCATGAACCACATTTCTCTAATATGATTTTTACGTAAAAATTTCTCATATTTAAAAAAAAAATATATCAAACACCCTTAAACATAAAAGACACGTAGAAGATTCTGACTGCAGCTAAAAAGAAAATTATGGTCACGATTGTATGGACAAAAATGTCTAGGAAAGTATAGGAATAAGATATGGTCAAAAATATGGGCATAATTGTATTGACAAAAGTGTCTAAGAAAGCATACCAAGAAGACACCGAAACATATGGGCATATATTCAAAATAAAAATATATCAAAAACGCCGAAACATAAAAGACACCCAGAAGATTCTGACTGCAGCTAAAAGAAAATTATGGCCAAGATTGTACAGCCAAATTTGTCTAGGAAAGCATAGGAATAAGATATGGTCAAAAAATATGGGCATGATTGTATTGACAAAAGTGTCTAAGAAAGCATACCAAGAAAATATGGTTTTTGTCAATGCCTTATCGTCTCTTATTTCGCCATGCAAACCTGCGTGCTTTGCAAGGACACGATCTCTGAAAATTTTCCTGACAATTGCACAGTTAAAAATAGACAGGGTTTCGCAGAGAGGCGGCGAAAAAGTAAACAAATAAAATAAAAATTAAAACCAAATGTATAAATTTATTGTATCTGTGGGGAAGTATGTTTTAAAATTATTTTTGTTCCACTCAGAGTTAGTTTTTTCAAACCCCAGCTAATAATGAGATATCACTAGCTAATTCTAATAATTCCAAACAACGTGATTTTCTCGAAGTAACAAAAATATCTCACTTTTAATTTAGCGATTTAGCGATTTAATTATATTTATTGTACCAGGCTACCAGCAGATGAACTATTGTTCGACTGTGATGGGAGACGAGACCATAATGAGGCGGAGGAGATGAGAAACTAGAGTTCACATGAAGCAGATGAAGCTAGAATGGAACCCAAGAAGGGTTGAGCACGTACGTGGAATAAGCTCAGCCGACCATTAAAACTCTGGATATTTGTCTTCGACGTAGCGTGCCGGGTCTCATCTGTTACAATCATTAGGGGAAGTAGAAAGATTGTTTCATTTTCCCAATTCTCAAGTTGTTATTGATTTTATCGTTCTCATGTTCGTGCTCTACACTTTGATGTCTTATTCTCTATTTCTAGCCCTGAACCAACTTGGAAATTGATAAAATTAACATGTGAATGTGGAATTTGCATATGTGAGATGAGAATTAGAAGAAATAGGTGGTTGTATGGGACTATAATGGCTATGAAAGTTAGGAAATGTTCATGAATTGGTCCATGTTGTCCATTGGTCTCTTAACATATGTTCCCAACACTTAAGATTCGCTCTTCCCAACATAATGGGGATCACCCTAAGGTAGGATCATTAAGGATATGGAATGGGGATCACCCTAATGTAGGAATGGGGATCACCCTAATGTAGGATGGTTAAGGATATGGAATGGAGGCTCAAGGTGAAGTTCAAGGAGTAAGCCTTCATAAAACAAATGTTAATAGATGGTAGGAAGTAGAAATGAGGAGAAGGATATGGTTAAGAGAGAAAAGGAGGAAGAGATGACTAAGGAAATGAGATGAAATGAGAATAGTTTTATCAATTTATTGGGCTAACAAAAGTCATGAAATATTACATAAATTGAAAGGATTAATTTGTTGCAATTGACTATTTTGGTTAGGCTATACGATAGAAATGGTTAGTTTTCCATATTCAAGCTCTTTGGATGAAAACACTAGTTTGATGGCTTTATCATTTAAGCATGTACTCACAGAAAAATGAATTAATTTGATATGTTAGCTTCCTGTTGCAGCAGGTATTCATTTTTCATGATTTGGAATTTCACAGGCCAAATATGTCGTACTTTGCTTGCTGCAATACTCCATATTTGCTCAAACAGTGTCCAAATGAAGAAGGCTACTTCAAGTTCATCTAATTGCCTTCAAATTTTGTAAAGTTATCCCAGTATCGCTATTTTTAGTTAAAGGGAGGTCCAAACAGTTTAATCTTGGTCTCCCTAGGTTTAAATTTCCTGTTTTAGAATATATAGATTGTAAATCTGTCCAAACAGTTTAATCTTGGCAGATTCTTAGATAGGTAGAGAAGCAGAGGAGCCCAACAGCTTAATCTGGGCTCTCGAAGAAATAAGGGTAGTATGTAGATAGGAAAGCATCAAAAGAAAAATGAACAATGGGTTTGCAAGTCTAAGTGCACCCCCAAACAAAAGAAGAAAAAATGCTAGGCAAGTAGGCTGGGTAGGTAGTTCTGAGGTTGTTGAATTGCTGACCAGTTCCAGGTTTTCAAGTATAATATCATGCAGAACATAATCAGCAAAGATTTCTAAGCAAAAAAGTTCAAGAGAGATATAACTGACTCCCCTTCTCTGTTTTCCCCAATTATTAACTAACTTCCCCAAAAGAGGTCAAGATCTGCTTGACAACTCTTAAGTTCATCATCTCCATAACTCCGCCTTGAGTAAAGATTTGCTTTACTCAAAGTTGTTCCATATTTTCTCCCAAAGTATGGTCCTATTCCTTTGTAACAACCTAAGCTCTCCCGAACTTAGCGCTTTCTTACCATCTCCATATTAACCACTAACATTATTATTTAGCTCCCTATTCTTCCCATCCCCTTATTAATATTAATTAAAATCCCCCAATGTAATATCCCTCCCCCTGGTTGAAAAATAACTATAAGAACTCCCAGGAATTGCTCAGTTTATCTAAAACTCAGCAAGAACCCCTGACCTCTGAAACCAACTTCCAAATACGATGGACTCCTTCCAAAGTATAAAATCCCCCGAGGTAATCCGACCCCTTCCGAAACCTCAAATGCCCTTCACACCCACTTACTTGCTTTTTCCTTCTCAAGGCCGTTTTCGCATCGCACCTTCGCACCCTCATCTTCATGCAAATCATCACCCATCCGTTCCCCGCCGATGCAATATTGCGATATCGGCGATCGGCGATCACAAACGCCGAGTGACCAATCCATTCACCTCTCCGTCTCTGCCGATGTGATATTACGATATCGCAGATTGACAGTCGCAAGCACCAAGTCTCCAAACCAATTCCCCCCGTTCCCGGCCGACGCGATATCGCGATATCACATTGGAGTTTCTTCACCACAGTACATCCAGTATCTCACCACGTCGCTCTGTACCAGGGACCCACAGCTGACGTCATCCACCGTACAGCCGACGTCATGCCAGAAAGCCGAAAAAGCTTCGCGCAGGAAGAAAAATCGCACTTCGAAGCTCCAGATCAAGGAATTTTCGCGCTATTCGCGCATCGCTACGGGAAATAAGCCATTTCGAAGAATCTTCAGGGAATCTTCTGATTGCTGAGCCCATTGCGTGCCGAAAAAGCCCGAAAATCGCCCGATCGTGCCAAAGGATCCAGTTTAAAGACAACAGCAGATCAATCACAGAGTTTAAAGTGTATCAGATCAAATCAGCAGGTTTCAAGCGTATCAAAGAGTATCAGTCGATGGCGGAAGCCATCAATGTAGCGGCAAAGTGTATCAACGAATATCTTGAGCAGCGACTCGAAGCAAGAGAAAAATTTAATATCTTCCAGCAGATTCATAGAAGGAGGGCGAAACTACTCCAAGCTCTCAAATCATAATTATTGCACATTCAATTAACACCGGAGCCGAAGTTCAGTCCCCAAAGCACAATCATTCAGCAGCACCGCATCTGGTCCCCAAGGGCCACCTCGTCACCTGTTCCGATCTAGCTGCCCCCAGCGCAGTCAAAAAGATTTACTTGCATTTAATTCCAGCAGCATTTAGATTTCTGAAGAGTTCTAAGCAGACCTGTCAAGGTCATTTGTAATGATGTCTTTCCGATATTTTGTTTATAAATACCACCCTAAGCAATGTTGTGAGGGGTTGGTTGGTTGGTAGTAGTTGTTGGTCAGTCTTCTTTCCAGCATTTTCTCTGAGCAAAGACTCGCACTGTAACTGTCTTAATTTTCCATAATCAAAGATTGTTGAAAGCATGGATTGCGAAACAACTTGATGTTTTCTCTTGGCCAAGGAATGATCACGGAATTCCTGTGCTTCTACATGATCCAATAAGTGTTTTTCTCCCCTGTCTATTTTATGTTTTTGTCACCTTTCCACCTTTCTAAATTGCAGGAAAAAAGAATAGCTTAAGATTAGTTCAAATACTCCTTAAGTTCAATTTCTGCAATTTTCAATGTTTTCCTCAGAAATAGTTATGAGCTTGTATTCTTAAATGATCTGGTTTACCCTGTTTCTTTCACATATGAGTGCATGTCTTAGGAATTCTTAACTGCTCCAAGATCCCACTCATCCATTTCTCCCCTTTGTCAGCATGATGAAATGATTCTCCTTTGCCTTTCATCCCTGATGTTCACTCCGTGCTTTCAGCAGTCTGATAGTTGTATCCTATGTGGCTATCCCGCTCTGTATCCCCTTGTGACCAAGAAAATGCTCGCATGCCTCAATCTGTGACTCCATGCCCAATGGTTCGAAACTTATAATACCTTACCGTGCCTCTTAGCTCAAGAATCCTACCTTCTTTCCAATCACAATCAATGCTCCCTTGAAGTCAGAAAGCTAGCCTAAAATCATCAACTAAGGTTGAAACAAAAGGAGAGAGCCCTCTTCGGTTGCAGGTGGGCTAGAACCTGCAATCAGAAGATTGGTTGGTGGTTACCTCAGTCATATCCCTACTAGGAACCTAGGGACAACCTGAGAGATAACACAACCATTGAAATAATTGCAATCACAAACCAAGCTACAACAAGTGAGGCATTTCATATGGATGGGTTTCTTACAACAATTCCACTTAGTAATTAGCTATAAGAAAGGTATCTATAACAACATTGTCGATATGCTATCAAGACCAATTTTTAGTGCATCCATTATTCTTAAGAATAATTCTATCATGAATGAGAGCTATGATGAACAATATGATTTAGATGGAGATTCTAAGGATATATATGCAACTTTGTGTCAAGGCAACCAAGTAGAGGAATTAGATTATCATGTTCATCATAAATTATTGTAGGAAAGCTATGTATTCCATAGGGTGAAAGAGTCAACATCATAAGGGAGGCACATACTTCTTATTTCTCGCGACTTTGGGGTAGGAAAGATGGTGGAACAATTACAAAGTATTATTATTGGCCTTGTATGAATGAAAGTGTTTCACAATATGTAAGAGGATGTTCTTTGCATGCTACTAGTAATCCTAGAAATAGGAAGTTGGGATTGTATACTCCACTTTTGGTTCCTTCCCATACTTGGGAAAATGTTTCTATGGATTTTGTGAGAGGGCTACCTGTGTCTAGGAAAATTCATGATTATCTTTATATTATTGTGGATCATTTAAGAAAAATGTGTATTTTGATGCCTTGTAAGAAGCAAGTTATAGTTGAACAGACTATACAAATGTTCTTTCAAAATGTATGGGTGCATTTTGGGTTGCCCACATCAATTATTTATGATCGAGATTCTCGATTTGTTGGGAAATTTTGATCAAGCTTATGGGGACTCATGGACACCAAGTTGAAGAAGAGCACAAAATTTCATCCATAAACTGATGGCCAGATAGAAGTGGTGAATAAAATAGTAGTACATCTCCTTCATGGATATTGAAAAAAACATCCTAAACTTTGGGATGAGCACTTACACTACATTCAACATGCTTACAAGTGGGCCAAGCATTCATCAACTCAAACATCTCAATTTCAGGCATGCTTGGGATACTTACCAAAATCTCCTTTAGATTTTATCTTTGGGAAATATTTTTCTATTGATGGACATAATGACATAGATAAGGCCAAGTCATTTCTTGAACAAGTTCAATTGGTGCATCAAATAGTTCAAGAATGACTGGAAAAGAGTCAAGCCATGTACATGACAAGACATGATAATCATTTTTTTTACCATAATTTTCAGGTTTGAGATGAAGTTTGGGTTTACATTAGCAAGGAGAGGCTTCAAGAAGAAGTTAAAAACATAAAACCAATGAGATATGGACCTGTTAGATATTTTAGAAAAGATTGGTAATAATGCCTTCTGGTTGGATTTTCCTCCATATATGCAAGTCTATGAAGTTTTTAATGTTGAGAACTTGAGATTATATGAGCCTAATTTGATTGAAGATCAAGAAGAGAATGTTTATATTCCATCAATTGAAGATTTTTCTCATAAATATATTGAAGAATTACAACAATATACTATCCTTGACAGAAAAACAAGAACTTCAAGAAGAGGGAACATGGAGTACCTTCATGTGGGGCTCCAAGGAAAAAATCCAAGAAACAATAAATGGATTGAGATTGTAAGGGTGAGGAGTTGTATCCTAACCTATCTATTGATTGAAAATAGTCTTTTGGTGGTCCAAAATATTCTGGTGGGGAGGAGTGATCTAGGGGATTAGTAAAGTGTTAAAAAATGGAAGGGTTCAAAAATTCTCGAAACTGGTGCCAAAACACAGATCTCATTGTCCTAAATCCAACACAACTTTAATCACTCAAAACTAATATAGTATGTGACAAATATTGCATTCTAATCATTTTCCTAAACAACTAAAATTTTTCTAGGTTGAAGTATAGGATTGCTGATTGGGTAGTCCCTATGATGAGTTGGCAATTTGATTGTCCACCCTCGGTCCAATGACATGATAGTCACTAAATTTATCACATGGTCAAATTTTCATTGGCTGGTGGTTTTATTAGGTGGTCCAATGGATAGGTACCACATGGCCCAATCATGGGCTGCCACGTGGCACCTCAGTGGTGAATAAAATTTTGTTAAGGCTAGACTAGCCTCAATTGGGTTTGAACCGGTGACCTCATCGAAAACACTGCAACACTCTACCATTGCAATCTTAGTGGTTCTTGTTAACCATAATGGAAAATTTCTATTTGAATGTTCTGAAATTCAAGTTTGGGGATTGGGGCTAGGGCTGAGCCCTCGCACCCGATCACTACACGCCCACAAAATCGGAGGCAGATCAACTAAGGGCTCAGGGCTTAGCCCCAGCCCAAGGTCACACTACATGTCACATGACCCAAGGGAGCAGAGGTTGTAGGTGTTTTCAAGTCAAGAGATGGGTCAAAGCCTAAATACAATTCCCATGAATCACCACCAAACTGACAACAGAGGAACTAACACTAATGTGGAGGGGAATCGGGTATTACCCGACCGCATGGCATATGAAGAGCTACAAAACCTTGGGTGAGCAAGAAAGGTTCCATGTGATGAGTATGGACAAACAGGGGCCAACCTCATGATCTACACATTGCTGCAACCATGGCCCAAAGATTGGGGGCTAAGCCAACGGAGGTGGGTGGTTAGCCCCAGCCCCCGGTGGCATGGCCCCATGTGGCCATATTTTTCCACCCAAGGGTCATTGGGAATTTAAAACAAAGTGACATTTTTCACCTGAATCAATGGGAATCCGACTGGCACCAAGCGCGATTCATGGTCAGTGGCCTCAAAAATGGAAGAATTCGTAGAACAATTAGACAAAGGGTCTAGTTTGTAGAGTCATTAGCAGTAAATACTTCTCTAGAGCATAAATTTCTTAGTTTTTTACCAAATTGAGCCTATCAAGAGCCCAATTTTGGGATTTAGGGTCTTCTGAAGCCATGCAAACTGAGTTTAAGAACCATAAATTTATGTACATTTTCAAATTGATCCATTGCCTAAAAGACATAAAAATTTACTTGCAAATTTTCCATAAACCTTCAAGTTTGCAATACAGATCACTTCCACATGCACCATGTTGTTTACACACTAGGGTTTTTGTAAATAAGGATAGCACAAGTGCTTCATGACATTATAGTATACACATTGATGTGCATTATAAATGTAGTGTACCAATGCTTTTATTTGTATAAAATATAACCTTGCAATGATGCATCGTTTTCTATTAAGCATTGGGGAATTCAGTTCAATTAAATGCACCAATGCATATAATATAATATGTGCGCCACTATTTTTAAATTAAAAACCCCACAATGATGCACCATATTTTTTATGCACTGAGGTATTCGTATGTTGGTTTAGTATCGAGGAATCGTGAGAGTGTAACAACGGATGAGAAAAATGAATTTTACGACCGCCATTTTTTATATTTAACCCTTTTCCGTTGTTATCAAGTAGTATACGCATTGGTGCACCTTATTTACTTAACGCATTGTTATTTTTTATTTTTATAAAAAATAACTCTACCATGGTGCACCATATTCAATCAAGCACTACTGTGTTTGTGTATTATAGACACACCGTTAAAAACATCCTATAAAATATCTGCCCACCCAACTCCACTACAAACAGATTTTTGGGATATTTTTATAGGGGCTTCTGCAAAACCTTCTCTATATGGTATTTTCCTTGTAGTGAATACTTTAATATGATCACTTGTTTGAGTGAAAATAAAGGAAAAATAAAACACTTACATCCCAAATTAGACGATTTGTGAAGTTTCATCGAGAAAGCAGACATGGTGGATATTAAAACCATCAATATGATCTTCACTTAGAATAGCATACTAGGTGGTTTAGCAAAAATTTCCTCTAGGTTGGATAATTTTCTCACTTGTAGCAATGAATTATTAGTGGAGATCCTTCCCTCAATGGGCTTTGACCACTGGCCTATCTACCTCTTATGGAGAACATATGGCAAACCCATCAGGTGTCTTTTCAGGCTTAAGTAGTTTTGGATCACAAATCCCAAAATCACCAACAAAATTCATGAATGGTGGAAAATCATGAGCCACATAAAAGGAAAAAAAAATGTTTACTTTTTAGTAAAATCTCAAACATATCAAAATCCTCCTAAAACAATTGAACAATGAGGAGTTTGGCAACATCTTCTAGGAGAAACAATAGATCATCTAGATTGAACGATGGCGAAAATGAACCCTAGCTCTTGCTCTGCCGCCTCCCTCTCTTCGGCCGCCTTCTGGTCTTCGATGGTTCTTGACGCGGATGGAGCTGAGATCTTAAGCCACGGTTGGACAGCATTCCGACTTTCCATTGATCCGCCGCTTCTTCATTTGAAAGCAACAGATCTCCCCGCTCTCTTTTGCCTTGCGGTAGGCTTTTAGGCGGCCAGTCTTCCGCCCTCTGCTTTCTCTTTGCATCTCTGCAGCCACCTTAAGAAGGCTGATGTATTGGCTAAGACTGCTCCAGCAGAATTTCTTACTACTTCTCCTTCGGCGAGGGCTCTGGGGAAGAAATCATTTCCGCGGATAGGCCGTTCGTCGCCATTGATACCTCCTCCGACCCCTAAGAATCGCAGATCTCATGCATTCCTCCTTCAGAACCCCCTCAGCTCCCTGGATCCGCCTCGAATGAGCATCTGGAAGCTATTTTGGGAGGATTATCTTGACAAAATTTCAAAGAGATGGTTTCTTTCTGCGTCTCCTCCTAAGCCCCTGTGGCTAGTCCAGGACACAAAGACAAGCCCCCTCACTGCTCAGATCTGCAGGGGACAGAGGAACTCTGACCTCTCTCCTTCGTTCCAGATACAAATCAAGCTCACTACTGGAAAAACTTTGCTGCAATGGGTGAGCCTAACGGATTTAGTGCAGGATCTCAAGCATCCTCTGAAAATCAAACTGGGGATTCCCTCTGCGGCTCAACGACTTATCCATGCAGGTAAACAACTTGAGGATCTTTTTCCCCTCTTCTTACAGCATTAAGAGAGATGCCACCATAATTTTAACCCTTCGTTTGAGAGGAGGAGTTGCTGGAGATTCATCCTCAACTAAGGCTTTCTCTTACAAAGACGCAGTCCATTATCAGAAGCCTTAAAAGACTGCTCCACCTGTTCAAGCCCCCAAACCTTTTTTGGTGGACAAACTGGAGGAAGCCCCCTCCATTGAAATAAAGCATCCATCACTGGATGAGCAAGCTGAAAAGTTTGTTGAGCATGCCATTATTTTCAGGTTCAATGGGTTATGGCCTCGCACAGCAGACCTCTACCAATGGCTCCACTCCAACTGGACCAACAATTGCAAGGTTCTGTTGTGCTCAAAGGGCTTCTTTATTGTAGTGTTTGCCTTCGATGAAGACTATCATAAAGCTCTAACTACAGGTCCATGGTTCTGGGGCTAAGCTGGCTTATTTATCACCCCCTGGTTCCCAGATTTCGATCCAGCTACGGCAGTCATCACCAAGCTCCCCATCTGGGTCAGACTCCCTAACCTCCCGGCGCATCTATGGCATTTTGTTGTTTTCCAAGGGATCGGTAATGCTCTAGGCAGCTACCTAGACACAGATATCTCAAGAGGGGAAAAGGGCATCTATACCTTTGCCAGAATTTGCACATAAATAGATATGAGTAAAGGTCTCCCTGACCAGATCAATCTCAAAATTGGAGACTTTCATTGGACTCAAGCTCTGGATTACGAGAACACAGCCTTTCGCTACCGAAACTGTCACAACACAGGGCACCTTCAAAGCTCCTGTCCCGTCGAGCCGGTCCAAAAGAAGAAAGCCAATCCGAAGCAGAAATCCAAGAGTTGGAAGCCTCATACCCCACCCCCCATGGATGATTTTGACTTCAGCACGGATGATGAGGAGGAGACTGCGGAAGACATGGATGCAAAACCGGCACAGGATACGCCCTCGGCTGAGCATGTGGACTTGTCTATCCAGCCAATCTTACAGAAAAGGAATCATAAATCCTCTCCTTCGGATTCAGACAAGGATACTTATCCATCTGCGCAGCCCAGCTTGCAAATCTTGCCAATCCAGCATGGCTCTCCTGAATGGGTCAAAGTTGGTAAAAAGAAAGGGAAAAAATGCCGATTAGCTGATTCCACCCATGATGGGTAGAATCTTCTGCTCTGCTCTTTCTTCTCTGTTCCTCTTGTTTCTTCTTGATCAGCTCTCTTCTCTTCTTTCTCTTCTAGGGGCCGAGGTGGATAGGTTATCCTTTCCGGCTGCCTTTTTCTGGTTCTCTTGGCAGATTGCCTTTTTCTGGCTCTCTTGGCAGTAATGTCTTTTTGTACCATATTTTACCTTAATAGAATTAGCTTTTACTGAGAAAAAAAAAAAACATCTTCTAGGAGAAACAAGCTCTAGAAAAGGAAAAGGCCTCTCTCTAATAGGAAATCATAATCAATGGCCAAACAAAGGAAATTAGGGACATAGAAGCTTCTCTCACTACAAAACTGGAGGATCATTACAAGCAAGAGAAGGTTTACTAGAAACAAAAATCTAGATTTAGCTGGCTCAAGGAGGGGTAGTGCAACACCTCATTTTGTCATATCTCCACTATATGACATTGTTCCCTGAATCAAGTCACATCTCTCCACACTCAAAATGGGAAAATACTAGAGAAATAGGAGGAAGGATCTTTAAGCTGCAGTAGTAAGCCACTACTCGAATCTACTCTCTAACCCTCAACCTCAACACAAGGAATCCATCAATAAGATCACGACTTACATACCCAAGCTAGTCAGTCACCACTCATCTCTTATCAGACCCATCAATGTCAATGAGTACAATTAAGAAATTCATCAAATGGTTAATGGAAAAAACCCAAGACATCATGAATTCATGGTCTCCTTCTTCAATCATTGATGAAACTTTCTCCACACCGATATCCTTGAAATCATAGAATATTCAAAAGCACATAGATGCATTCTCCTAGATTTCAATTCCACTTTTCTTGTTATGATTCCAAAGGAGGAAAAAGTATCTTCCTTGGGTAAGTTCTAACCTATTGAACTTTTCAATGTCATTTACAAAATTGTATCGAAAATGGATGCCAACTACCTGACATCCATCCGAACTATCCTTATCTCCCCTGAGAAAACTAGTTATGTGGAAGGAAAGAAAATCCTTGATGGTATCATCCTAGATCAAGAATCCATCTACTCTATCAAAACTCTAAAGAGACCTAGCATACTAATCAAGATGGACCTCTCCAAATCCTTTGAAAAACTAAATTTGGACTACATGGAAAGTATTCTCTTAACCTTTGGCTTCAATTACCACTGGACTCAATGGGTCATGTCTCTTTTTCCATGCCCTTCTTCTCTATTATTGTTAATGGATCCTCTTCTAGCACTTTCAAACCATCTCGATGAATAAGGCAAGGTGATTCACTCTCTCCTTTTATTTTCATCCTCATGGAAGAAGGATTGGGAAGATCCATTAAGGAAACTCTTCAATAGGGTACTTTAAAAGGCCTTTGTCCCCATGATGATATCACCTTCTTGCACCAACAATTTTTATATGAAACCCTTCATTTGAACCACCCATCGGTCAAAGAATCCAAAAGAGTTAAGGAAACCTTATGCCTTTAATTGGAAGCTTCTAGAACCTCCATCAACTTGGAAAATTCCAAAATATATATCTTCAACACCTCCCCTATCACCTAAAGAAACATTATCAGTATTCTTGGCTTTTCCCTTGCCCCCATTCCATCCAAATACTTGGGATCCACCATAATTCACTGATTCGGGAAATTTTCATGAGTGCTTTCAAAAAAAAAAACCCCATCATACAAGACCTTTTATTGAAACTTAGATTTTCATGTGAAATCATGAGCAATGCATATTCTAACAACTTCAGAAAATCATCAAAATGAAACAAGTAACAAATAATCATGACGCGCACATAAACACATGATATGATAACAAAGTTCATCTAGTCTGAACTACATTCCGAGCCCTGGGTCAAAAGTGGGGAGGTCGCTTCATTAGTTGTGTTAGAGTCGGTCTAGTTATCCCTCCGTCAGAGATCAAAGCTCTTTTGCATTTCATGTTTAGGTGTCCCATCCATTTTGATCAGTTGCATTTTGTTAGGCATGCCATAACTCTGATGGAGCGGTTTGTGTCACTCATTCCCCTCGTGCTTGGCACTGCTGGTTCAGGTCTATTCATTAAAATAAATCTTCAAAGGTCATTTACAATCATGTTTTAAATTTTTAGGTCTTAGGTCTAGGGTTGAGTCAATTTTGTCTTGAAAAGTCTTAGAAGACCAGTAGGCCAGAGGGATGTCTTCGATAGATTGATAAGTCGCCACCTCATTTTTGTAAAAATTGTCAAAATTTTCAGTTCTTCAATTGTTCAAGTGCAACCTTGGTCTCCTTTGCCAAAGCATATCAGAGCTATCCCTGCAAAAACTTATCAGAGAAACTCATTATTTCAACCTATTTTAAACAGGAAACCAAAAAGGTCAGAGCCTATTAATTTTGAAAAAGTGTCAAAAACCAAACATAAGAAAATGGGTTTTGGGTTAAGCAAAAATCAACAAGGAGTCTATATGAAGATATTTCTCCTCATTTGCAACCCATTCCACATTCCAAGAGCAAAGAGCATTGTTCTAAGGTCATTTTATGAGTTTGTGAACAAATTGGGTCGTTTCCAAGGCGCGCGGCACATCAGGTCAGGCACGCGGCGCATCAGTGGCGCGAGGCGCATCAGGTGACAATTTCCAGTGCAATTTTACATGCGTGCGGTGCATCAAGAGCACGCGGCGCGTTGGGTGAGGCGCGCGGCGCATAGAAGTTTATGCCTGAACTTTTCCCAGAAACCACTCAAACACCTCTTCTCACACATCAAATCACAGGTAGGCTTACATTCACGGCTTGTTCTTGGTTTTTGGATTGTTTATGTAAAAAAATTATGCTAAATTTGCCATGAAAAATCATGTGTAAAAACCCTCCTTGTTCATCAATTTGCTGTAAGGATTTATATGCCAAGTTTGCTGTAGGGTTTTCAAAAATAATTGTTGCCAAGGTTTTCCTTTTTCCTTTGTTTCCCATCCCCTATTTTCACCATTATTTTCCCAATAATTCCTCATAAACCCCACACCATCCTCCCTCAAAATCCTAATCCCTCCCTTCTATTATAAACATATAATCCCTACCTCATCCCAAAACCCTAAAACTTCAAGATTTCCATGTCCCATCCCTTCCCGTAATTCTTTGTTTTATTTCCATTTTCCCCATTTCCCTAAATGTTTCCCTTTTCCTAACAACTCCCTTATTATTTGTGTCCCCTTGGTCATAGCATTTTGAGAAAAAGAAAAAGTCTACAGTCAATTTTGCACACAGTTGTATATAAGCATATATATTCCAGCTACCTTGTTTCTAAAAGAACATGTCAGAGACCGAGTCAGTATATGAGCAGGATTATGATAGTGACTCTACACCAGAGGTAAATGTACCTAATGTGCCACGGAGGTATCACAAAGGTGGCAAGAGTGGACAGCATGTTAGGGAGGAGCCTACTTCTTTGGCTCAATTGCAAGCTTGCCCACTTGCAATGGATTGTTTCTGGCGCCAATCATTATACCAATATTGTGAGATGATCTCACAAACTTAGCATCATTGGGAACTAGTCCTTCTATTTGTCCTTCATCTACAGGATGGTCATGTAAACCTTGCTGGAGTGGATTTTACCTTGTCACCCGACACTATTGCTCAAGCCACCGGGATACCAAATGTGGGGGAGGAATGGAGCAAATGCCAGATGCTAGACAGATATTACTATGAACCATATATCAAGCCCAGATATATCAAACACTTGAGCGCAGCCTTTCCTTTCAAATTCCTGAAAGATGAGTTTGCACCGTTGATGAAACTCATCATTTGGTATTTCAGCTGTGAGGGCAGATTCTCCCGTCTCTATGCGTACCATGTCTGTTTGTTGATGCATTTCACACGGGTACGTATGATGAACATTCCGTTTTTCATGTGTCGAAACATAGAGAGGATGGTGCCTTTAGTATAGAGGAAGAGCTCGGCACATCAACATAGGAGCATATATCACTATGCATTGATCAAAATCATAGTGATGCATCAGTTGGCACAACAGGGTATTGCTTGGGAGGATTTCATCTCCTGTGATTACCTTTCCACGCTACAGCCTCCTCCAGAGATAGTTCATGATGAGGGAGGGCCTTCACAGCAGTTCGACATTCCTGAGATCGAGCATGTCGATGCTCCAGTATATGTGACATATCAGAAAGGCCACAGGGCCTTATTTGCATCTACACGACGAGTACTATCTCTACCCGGGGTGGAAGGGGTCTCGTTGACATCATTAGCAGAGCGAGTATTATCTCCACATCATGTGGAAGGGGTCTCGCCTCCGTCTTCAGCACAGGTATAGATTCAGGATAGGGGCAAGAGACCCATGGTTGATGAGGGTCCTTCAGGAGGTCAGGATATGGGTA
>APFE030965787.1:0-13044 GCA_000404065.3 Pinus taeda | reverse complement strand
GTTTCCTAGCTTATAGAGGCAAGTTGTTTTGACTGCCTAGATTGTAGTGCTTAGTTTAGAATTGGTTGAAACAGCTCCTAGGATGATGAGCTCGACCCCTAGAGGCAAGGGAATGTGTTGTCTTGCCTATATTATGTATTTTCTTAGTCATTTTTAAGGTTGGACTCTTGGGAATAGCTAGACACTCTATTGTACATATCTTATCTGCATTTTTTGGCAAAGCAAAGACCAGGGTTTTGCAGCACTATTTGGGATTCATGTGGCTTTATGTGTTGATGGTGTGTTTCTCTCAGTACTTGTAATTTGTGTATGTGTACCGCTTTCTTTATTTAATCTTCTGTAATTAAACAAATGAAGTGTTAAGGTAGAATCCATGAACTTGCTATGCTCTGCCTTTAAATTTGTTTAATTTCTATGTTTTCTTCAGTTTAAGGAGAATCCTTGAGACTTCCTTGCTCTCCTTAGCTCCTCTCTGATCTATCCATCTCACTTGCTTTAAGGCATCAAAACAATTGCCTATCTTTCCACTAGTAGACCTCTGCAAAAGCTTTGCCTCATCCCCGCACCCAAAATTGCCTTTCCCTTGAATTCAACAAAACCTCAAAAACTCAATTTCACAGTCTTTGTACTTCATACCTAGCCTAAAATTAGTCATCAATTCAGCAATCTCGACCTCATTGATTATATTTTGCCGAGATTGACCCGGAGAGAGCCCTCTCCTGTCCTCGTAGGGCTAGCTACGAGGCTGAGCGTGGTTTGATGTGGCCTTGAGTCTCGCCTTATTTCAGCCTAAGGTAGATTTGAGCGCTAACATAGTGGTGACTCCGCTGGGGAAGAAATCTCAATGGTTTGCTTGCTGATGAGTTTGTTTCACAAGTCTTAGATGGAGTCTGAAGTCACGCCAGGTAGCTTTCGAAATGCTCTTGCTATGCATAAGCGGAAGTAGATAAATGCTGCTTCAGTAAATCTCTGGTTAGCTTGTGGAAACTTGATTTGCAAATCACCCCAGTACTTTTATTCGTTCTAGACCTTTGGATGATTGAGTCTAGAAAACGATTGGCTGAATTATTTTAATTCTTTTGATCTTCTGATAAACGCATTGGCTTCAAAAAGACATACAAGAGCTAATCCAGATCCGAATCCACCTCCTATTTACGAAAATCCAAATTTGATTCGAAAAATCCTCCGTCAAGAAAGCTCGGCGACTCCCTTGGTTAAATCTCATTCATGTCTTGCAATTTTCAAATACCTTGAAGAACTTGCTTTTGACGAAAAGTTTGAATTGTCATTGTTTAAAACCAAGTCTGAAAACGCTCTTGATTCTATTGTTCCAAATCCTGACTTTGCTGCAGCTCTTGAATTTGAAAGGCATAATAAATTAATTGATAATTTTATCTTGAGGCACCTTCAGACCGACATCCAAGCTGCCAATCTTGCTGATTTCTTAGAAGCTGTATCTACAAACATTGGATCCACTGTCACGGCATCTACCTCTAGGATTCCTATTGAACCACCTTTCATTCCCACCATTCCTGTGCAACCTATAATTACTTATTCAAAATCTGCATCCAATTCCCCTCCTTCATCCCACATCGCTTCTCCTCCGCATACACCTCCGCATACTCCTCATACAGCAACTACACCCACTCCACCAACAACACCTAGAGTAAACCCACCTAGAGCAATGGCTGCTCGTTTTGCACCTCTTGCTTTACCTCAGCAATTGCATGATATGCCCGTGGACTATCAGAGTAAGATTCCTTTATTTGATGGCACTCCTCAAAGTGTGTCCGCTCAATAGCACATAGACAAAATGGCAAATTTTTGTGATTTATATGAGATTGATGAAGAGGATGTAACTATGCGATTGTTTGTGCAAACATTCGGAGGAGAGGTCAGAAAATGGTTCAGAGGCTTGGGAGCTAGAACTATACCTATGTTGGCTGAACTTCAGAAGCAGTCTCTAGATCGTTGGGAACTCAGGAAGGTTCCGCTTCAGATCAATGCCGAGTACAATAATATCAAACGCAATCATGGTGAGTCTGTCCAAGACTACATTATCAGGTTCAATACAGTTTATAATGCTATTCCGGATGATTTAAGACCATCTAGAAAATTAGCTCTTCTCAAATTCTCGGATGGTTTTGATCCGGAGATGGCTTATTCATTATGGGATAGAGATCTGCCTACTTTAGAAGATATGCAAAAGATTGCTGTTAATGTTGAGGCGAATCTGAATGACAAGAGAGCACAGTTGAGAAAAGAGTGACTATAAAGGAAGAATCTACATCAGAACCGCCTTGGCTTCGTGAGATGTTCAAAAGAATGAATCTTGACAAATCAGAACCACAGATTCGTAATCCAAATTACCGTGGCCAGCAACAACCTCAGTTCAGAATTAAGCAGCGTGAACAAAGAGTACAAGAGCCGGCAGTCCAACAGCAGATTAAGACTCTTCTTTTGCAGAATTTTGTGAGTCAAGATTCAGATGAAGATGCTGATGTAGTAGGGGACCAAAATCACTTCTTTACTCCTGACGATCTGCCCATTTACATCACTGAAGAAGAAGAATATGGAGAAAGTTTAGGCACCCAGCAAGATGAAGATTTTATCTTAGCTAATGATGCAGATTTAGATGATTACCAAAGAGGATATTTGAATGCCTTGTCCACTCAACAAAAGCAGTATTCATTGAGAAACCGAGATGTGCCCATCAATCCAATTCAGAAAAGAAAAGAAGCTACAGCACCAAAGACAGATTCACCGATTCCACTGAAGAAAGGAAAGGAGACAATTGATCCCACAACTAGCAAGATATCAGCAGCAGAAAGGACAAATCAGGAAAGTATAATCAAAGATAGGAGAGAAGTTTCGGTCAAAGAAGTCAAAAAAGTTTCAGCATTTAGTTTGGAAAATGAAATTTCCAAATTAAAAGTATCTATTCCTTTGATTGAAATCATGAAAAACAGCAGCTACCGAGGTCAAGTATCTAAAATTCTGAACTTTGATCCCATGTTTGACACGGTGAACGTTGAAGATGATCAACCATAATTGATTTTTGGGCCAGCATTGGATGGTGAGTCCTCTGATAGTGATGTTCCTCCCTTTTATATCAGTTTGAGATTGCATGAATATGTTTTGCACAATGCTATGTTCGATTCTGGTGCTTCGCACAATTTGATGCCAAAGGTAATCATGGAGAAGCTGGGGTTAGACGTTACAAGAAAATATCATGATTTATATTCATTTGATTCCAGCCGTGTGAGATGTATTGGCCTCATCAAAGATTTGGTTGTTAGCTTAGATCAAATTCCAGCGAAGAATGTCTTGATGGATGTGGTTGTAGCGGACATTCCTCCACGTTTTGGTATGCTACTTTCAAGAACTTGGGGGGTTAAGTTGAAGGGTACTCTACAGTTAGACTTTTCTTATGCTACAATTCCAGTCTTCGGTCAAATGAGAAAGCTATATCGAGAGCAAAAGATGAAATACATGATAACTAGCAAAGAGAAGCCAATCAATCATCCTGTAAATTATGTACATACAGATTTGGAGTCGTTTATTTTATTTGCTGATAGTTTTAATGATCTAGATAGTCAGTTAGTTCAGGCGAAAGATATACCAGAGATTCCTGAAAATTTCAGAGAAGTTCTCCAAAAGGAAAGAGGAGAAAAGAAAACTACTATGGAGCAAACAGCTGAAGATAATGGGCAGCAAACAGAAAAAACAGCGCTAACACAATTTCAACACTTGGAAGAAGATGAAGATGGTCTTTGGACCATGGATTTTGATGGTGCAATAGGTAGTGATGGTGCTGGTATTGGTGTGTCAAAGTCCCTTTTCTGCTCAACACAAAGTTCCAAGCAAGGTGAGAGTGTGTTCCTATAAACTAGCATTTGATTGTTCAAATAATGAGGCGGAATATGAGGCTCTCATTGCTGGCCTAAAGATTCTTAGAAAGCTGAAAGTGAAGAAGATTGCGGTCTATGGTGATTCCGAGTTGGTAATAAAGCAAGTTAAGGGTGAGTTTCAGGCCAAGCATCCTCGTATGAGGGCATATCGAAATGCAGTCTTAGATATTTTGAAGTTATTTTATGATCATATCTTGACATGTGTGCCTCACGTACAAAATGGTGTTGCTGATGGACTTGCCAAGGCAGCAAGCAATTTAAAAATTCCAATGAATTCTAGCAACAAGTTTGAGATCCATGTGAAACACCGTCCCACCATTCCAGACAATCAGTGATATTGGCAAGTCTTTCAAGATGATGAAGAGATCAATCAGTTTCTGCAAAATAAGGGTAAGTTCAAAGATACCTCAATAGATATTGAACATGATGATGGTAGTGATAATATACAAGTAAATCAAATGGACGTGCTGCAACTTAAAGACAACATTATTCCTAAGGGATTGATTCCTTTAGAGGAGCTGTTTGACCAAGATGATGTGGCCCGCAAACCAACATTGAGACCAACTGAAAAGGGTGTTGAAGAGGTAAACATTGGGACAGCTGAGAATCCCAAGAGGGTAAAACTATCAAAGTCATTGTTACCAAAGATAAAAGTAGACTATGTGAAATTGTTATCTTTGTTTTCTGATGTTTTTGCATGGGATTACTCAGATTTAAAAACATATGACACAAATATGATTCAGCATACTATTCCTATTAAGCCAAATCATAAGCCTTTTCGTCAAAAGTTGAGAAGAATCAATCTGAAGCTGCTACCATCAATTGAGAAAGAGGTAAACAGATTGTATAAGTCAGGAATCATTGTGCCTATCCAATTTTTAGATTGGATATCAAACTTGGTGCCCGTAAGGAAGAAAACAGGTGAGATCCGTTTATGTATTGACTTCAGAAATTTGAATAAGGTGTCCTTAAAAGAAAATTATCCGCTGCCCAAAATGGACCATATATTGCAGCGAGTAGTTGGAGCATCAAGGATGTCACTACTCGACGGCTATTCAGGATACAATCAGATTTTAGTGCATGAAGATGACCGTGACAAGACAGCGTTCACCACTCCATGGGGAACATTTCATTATGCAAAGATGCCGTTTGGTTTGAAAAATGTAGGAGCCACCTTTCAGCGTACAATGGACGTGGCTTTCGCCAACGCGAAAGATATATTTTTAGTTTTTTATCTTGATGACTTAACTGTGTTTTCAAATTTTGATGAGGAACATTTGTATCATTTGAAAATTGTTTTCCAAAAGTGCAGAAAATATGGCATTTCGCTGAATCCGAAAAAGAGTCTTTTTTCCATGGATGAGGGCAAACTTCTTGGCCACATCATATCTAAAGATGGCATCCGTGTTGACCCTGCACGTATTGAATCCATTCAGCAAATTGAACAGCCCCGGACCAAGAAAGAAATACAGTCCTTCAATGGTAAACTGAATTTTCTGCGTCGCTTCATTCCAAATCTAGCAGAGCATCTTAGAGAAATCACGAGCATGCTGAAAAAGGACAGTCAGGTAAAGTGGACAGAAGAGGCAGTGAGATCATTTAATTTAGTGAAGTTAGCTCTTTCTTCAGCTCCTATTTTGATCAGCCCAGACTACACGCAGGATTTTATTTTGTTCTCATTTGCTTCTGAGCACACTTTGGCAGCTGTATTAATGCAGAAGAGGGAAGGTGTTGAAAATCCCATTGCTTTTTTCAGTCGGATTATAAGAGATGGAGCATTGAAATATAACATCATTGAGAAGAAAGCACTTGCGCTTGTAAAGGCCTTGAAAGATTTCCGTGTGTATATATTGCATTCCCATATTCTAGCTTATGTTCCTAACGCAACTGTTAAAGATATTTTAGTACAGGCAGATCCAGAAGGCAGACGGGGTAAGTGGATTGCTGCGTTGTTAGAGTATGATGTAGAGATTAAACCCACCAAGCTGATCAAAGGTCAAGGACTCGCCAAGTTAATGGCTGAAACAAATTTGCAAGTCCTAGACATGAATTTGATTGCTGCCATGTTCGATGAAGATGAGGAGACTCCATCCGTTCAGGTATCTGAAATGTTTCTTTCTTCCCCTTGGTATGCTGACATTTTATATGTACTTCATCATTTGTCTTCGACTCCCAGAATGCCTAGAAATAGAAGAAGAACTTTGAAATTGAAAGCTGCAAAATTTTGCATACTAGATTCAGCATTGTTTTGGAAAGACCCTGGTGGAATGTTATTGAATTATTTGGTCGAGGAGGAAACCAAAAGAGTCGTGGAAGACTTTCATAGAGGGGACTGTGGAGGTGGGGATCGGATTTCATCGGCGAAATTCATCTGGAATCATCAAGACAGCATCGATGGATATTGACAGCCACAGACTACTTTACAAAATGGATTGAAGCAATTCCTACTCGACAAGCTACGGATGCGGTAATTCTTTCTTTTCTTGAAACCAATATTTTGTCACGTTTTGGATGTCCAAGTAAGTTAATCACGGATAATGTAGCAACTTTTAAATCAAAAAGGATGATTGAGTTTTTCTATAAGTACAATATTAGCTTGGGACATTCAACCGCATACCACCCTCAAGGAAACGGATTGGCGAAGTCGTCCAATAAATCTTTGGTCAATATCATTAAGAAATTGTTGGAAATCAGCAAAAAGGGTTGGCACAAGAAGTTGATAAATGCACTATGGGCTGATAGGGTGAGTCAGAAAAAGTCTATTGGCATGTCTCCTTTCGAGTTGGTGTACGGAATAGACATGGTTTTTCCTACTTCGCTTGCTGTCCCGGTAGTCAAATTGCTTCAAGAAGCGGGTAGTGAGGATGATCTTATGCAGAGAAGGATTAATCAGATGATTCATTTACAACAGACATGGGAGGAGGTATTTCGAAACACTTGCAAGTTGCAGGAGCGCATCAAAAGGATTTATGACCGGAAAGCAAAGGCAGACACCTTTCAGCTAGATGAGGTAGTTTTGCGGTGGGATGCTCGTCATGAAGACAAGGGAAAGCGTGGCAAATTTGAAAATTTATGGAAGGGTCCTTACAACATCGCAGCATATCGTGGCCAAAACGCTTTCCTTCTCAAAGAGATGAATGGAGATGAATGTCCTGGAGGGCCGATTAATGGTCGGCTGTTAAAGAGATACTACTTTTGAGTATTTTCTGCTCATTTCATCATCATTGTACATATCATGTTACTTTTATCCTATTGCACATGTAAACTAACTTATCATCTTCAGTTTGGGGCCCGAGGTGAAGGCTATAATTCTGAAAATGAAGGTTAGTTAGTCTAAGTTTGTCAAGTCAGTTGTCTAAATCTTTTAGTTTCGAGTCTAGTTTGGTCAAAGCAGTTTTTGGTTTTTCAGTCAAATTTTCAAGATTTTGTGTTGGAATAATGACTCCATCGCCCAATGGATGAAGGTACTGTCTAGCTCTTACAGAGATCTGTGGTTCTTGGCATCTCCAAGGAGCTACCATCCCCATTGGAGCCAATGTTAGAGTCGATCTAGTTATCCCTCCATCAGAGATCAAAGCTCTTTTGCATTTCATGTTTAGGTGTCCCATCCGTTTTGATCAGTTTCATTTCGTTAGGCATGCCATAACTCTGATGGAGCGGTTTGTGTCACTCATTCCCCTCATGCTTGGCACTGCTGGTTCAGGTCTATTCATTAAAATAAATCTTCAAAGGTCATTTACAATCATGTTTTAAATTTTTAGGTCTTAGGTCTAGGGTTGAGTCAATTTTGTCTTGAAAAGTCTTAGAAGACCAGCAAGCCAGAGGGATGTCTTCGATAGATCATCACTTCAATAATTTTCATCGTTGTACAGCTGAATTAGGACTTCTCTTCAAAACTCTATTTTGAATATAAGTCGCCACCTCATTTTTGTAAAAATTGTCAAAATTTTCAGTTCTTCAATTGTTCAAGTGCAGCCTTGGTATCCTTTGCCAAAGCATATCAGAGCTATCCCTGCAAAAAATTATCAGAGAAAATCATTATTTCAACCTATTTTAAACAGGAAACCAAAAAGGTCCGAGCCTATTAATTTTGAAAAAGTGTCAACAACCAAACATAAGAAAATGGGTTTTGGGTTAAGCAAAAATCAACAAGGAGTCTATATGAAGATATTTCTCCCCATTTGCAACCCATTCCACATTCCAAGAGCAAAGAACATTGTTTTAAGGCGATTTTGTGATTTTGTGACAAATTGGGCTGTTTCCAAGGCGCGTGGCGCATCAGGCAACAATTTCCAGTGCAATTTTACACGCGCGTGGCGCATCAAGAGCGCACGACGCGTTGGGTGAGGCGCGTGGCACATAGAAGTTTATGCCTGAAATTTTCCCAGAAACCACTCAAACACCTCTTCTCATGCATCAAATCATAGGTAGGCTTACATTCATGGCTTGTTCTTGGTTTTTGGATTGTTTATGTAAAGAAATCATGCTAAATTTCCCATGAAAAACCAAGTGTAAAAACCCTCCTTGTTCATCAATTTGTTGTAAGGATTTAAATGCCAAGTTTGTTGTAGGGTTTTCAAAAATAACTGTTGCCAAGGTTTTCCTTTTTCCTTTGTTTCCCATCCCCTATTTTCACCATTATTTTCCCAATAATTCCCCATAAACCCCACACCATCCTCCCTCAAAATCCTAATCCCTCCCTTCTATTATAAACATATAATCCCTACCTCATCCCAAAACCCTAAAACTTCAAGATTTCCATGTCCCTTCCCTTCCATAAATTCTTTGTTTTATTTCCATTTTCCCCATTTCCCTAAATGTTTCCCTTTTCCTAACAATTCCCTTATCATTTGTGTCCCCTTGGTCACAGCATTTTGAGAAAAAGAAAAGTCTACAGTCAATTTTGCACACAGTTGTATATCAACCTATATATATTCCAGCTACCTTGTTTCTAAAAGAACATGTCAGAGACTGAGTCAATATATGAGTAGGATTATGATAGTGACTCTACACCAGAGGTAAATGTACCTAATGTGCCACGGATGTATCACAAAGGTGGCAAGAGTGGACAACATGTTAGGGAGGAGCCTACTTCTTTGGCTCAATTGCAAGCTTGCCCACTTGCAATGGATTGTTTTCGGCGACAATCATGTTACCAATATTGTGAGATGATCTCACAAACTCAGCATCATCGGGAACTAGTCCATCTATTTTTCCTTCATCTACAGGATGGTCATGTAAACCTTGCTGGAGTGGATTTTACCTTGTCACCCGACACTATTGCTCTGGCCACCGAGATACCAAATGTGGGGGAGGAATGGAGCAAACGCCAGATGCTAGACAGATATTACTATGAGCCATATATCAAGCCCGGATATATCAGACACTTGAGCGCAGCCTTTCCTTTCAAATTCCTGAAAGATGAATTTGCACCGTTGATGAAACTCATCATTCGATATTTCAGCTGTGAGGGCAGATTCTCTCGTCTCTATGCGTACCATGTCTGTTTGTTGATGCATTTCACACGGGTACGTATGATGAACATTCCATTTTTCATGTGTCGAAACATAGAGAGGATGGTGCCTTTAGTACAGAGGAAGAGCCCAGCACATCAGCATAGGAGCATATATCACTATGCATTGATCAAAATCATAGTGATGCATCAGTTGGCACAACAGGGTATTGCTTGGGAGGATTTCATCTCCCGTGATTACTTTTCCATGCTACAGCCTCCTCCAGAGATAGTTCATGATGAGGGAGGGCCTTCATAGTAGTTTGACATTCCTGAGATCGAGCATGTCGATGCTCCAGTATATGTGACATATCAGAAAGGCCACAGGGCCTTATTTGCATCTACACGACGAGTACTATCTCTACCCAGGGTGGAAGGGGTCTCGTTGACATCATCAGCAGAGTGAGTAATATCTCCACATCATGTGGAAGGGGTCTCACCTCCGTCTTCAGTACAAGTATAGATTCAGGATAGGGGAAAGAGACCCATGGTTGATGAGGGTCCTTTAGGAGGTCAGGATATGGGTATCGTTGATGTTGATGCTAGCTCGCCTAACTCGGAGCTCAAGGAGATCATCCGAGAGAAAAGGGCCGAGAATGAGTCACTACAAAAGAAATTGCAGATGGCTAAATTAGTGATCAACTACTTGGAGCAGCGCAACAAACAGTTGGAAGATGAGCATGAACTTTATGAGCTGCGGAAGATCCGGGAATTGGCCTGTAGGAGATCCGGTGATTTGACACCTATTGATCGAGAATCAATGCTCATCCTGGTAAATACTCATTTGGAGAAGTTGTTGGCAAAGGAAAATAGGGACAAAGACATGCTTCTTCACATGAAAACTCACGATTGGGCTCGCATGCATGATTGCAAAGCGAAAATGAAGATCCTCAAGAGGCGTTTGAGCAAACCGCAAAAACAACGCAAAAGGCCCGATCCGCTTCGAGTTTTGGCCGAGGCTTCATTAGTTGAGCATGATACATGATGGAGGGTCTTCACTCCAAATTTGGGAAAATTTGGAGAAAATTTTGTCGTTTCAAAATTTTTGGCTTGCGAAATAGGTTTTTTGGCTCTACGTGTCGCGCGCAGCGCGCGACCTATAAGATGTGGAGGTCCAAATCATAGATGGCTTATAGTTCTGGATTTTTTATGATGAAATACACATGCTCAGCCATTGCCAAGACATTTCATCAAGTTCTGGGTGACCAAAAGGCTCAAAAACATCATGAAAATCACCTTTCTGCCACTTTTTGCACCAGCAGGAAGTACTTCTGGGAGAATGCAGTTTTGGAGGGTCAAATCGACACCAAATTGGACAATTCCACTTGGGGTAGAAAGTAGACATCTAGGGCTTTCCAACAAGAGAACCTGAGCTCAATTTGGATGCTGGGAAGTGCCCCAAACGTAGGTGGAAAGGTGCGCGGCGCACAAGGCTCAGGCGCGCGGCACACAAGGTTTTTTGGCACAGTTTTCCTCCTCAGCGCAGCAAATGAAGCCAGTTTGACCAGTTTTGACTTGTGATGGGATTTTTCACCCTTATTGATGTAATTAATGGAATTTTATATTGATTTGACACTTATTTACCTATTCTAGATGATTCATTCATAAAATAGCAAAAATGTAATGAATGAATTGGTTTCCTAGCTTATAGAGGCAAGTTGTTTTGACTGCCTAGATTGTAGTGCTTAGTTTAGAATTGGTTGAAACAGCTCCTAGGATGATGAGCTCGACCCCTAGAGGTAAGGAAGTGTTGGCTTTCCCTATATTATGTATTTTCTTAGTTCATTTCCCAGGGTTGGACCTTGGGGATAGCTAGACACTCTTGTTACATATCTTAAATCTTGCATTTTTTGGCAAAGGAAAGGACCAGGGTTTTTGCAGCACTATTTGGGATTCATGTGGTCTATGTGTTGATGGTGTGTTTTATCCAGTACTTGTAGTGTTATGTGTACCACTTTCCTTTACTTAATCTTATGTATTAAACAAATGAAGTGTTAAGGTAGAATCCATGAACTTGCTAATGCTCTGGCCTTTAAATTTGTTTAAATTCTATGTTTTCTTCAGTTTAAGGAGAATCCTTGAGACTTCCTTGCTCTCCTTAGCTCCTCACCAGTCTGATCTACCCATCTCACTTACTTTAAGGCATCAAAACAATTGCCTATCTTTCCCCAAGTAGACCTCTGCAAAAGATGTGCCTCATCCTCACACCCAAAATTGCCTTTCCCTTGAATTCAACAAAACCTCAAAAACTCAATTTCACAATCTTTGTACTTCATACCTAGACTAAAATTAGTCATCAATTCAGTCATCTCGACCTCGTTGATTATCTTTTGCCGAGATTGACCCGGAGAGAGCCCTCTCCTGTCCTCGTAGGGCTAGCTACGAGGCTGAGTGTGGTTTGATGTGTCCTTGAGTCTCGCCTTATTTCAGCCTAAGGTAGATTTGAGCGCTAACAAGTTGTTGCAAGAAGATGATGAGTACATGATGTAATCTATATCAATACAATGATGAACCCCCTTATCTAGAGTGGCATGTCTCTCTACAAGGCGTTCTCTGACAAAGAACTCTCACTCACAAGATATTCTCCTTCAACATGACAAGAAACATTCTAACATAAAGTGGCATACAATTATCCTCTCACAATGTGACATATATGGATCTTACAATCAAATCAGCATCTCAGTAAAAATCAAATGAACACATGACAATAATTCACCTTACTCCAAGTCTAGGGAAGGCCTAGAAATCGGCTCCTCAGTTGAATAAATCGCATGCAACATCATGTTCCTTGCAAAAGCCCATGAAATATGAGTATAAATAGGACTCCTTTCTATGATAGTCAAATCTCGGATCCCCGGGAATCATTTAGATTCCTCACAAGATTGTCTTTTGTACATGGGTGAAAAATATGCTGATCAAATGAAGAAATGCACTACACCATCAGACTCTTGGAAAAAACCAATTCAAATGAGTATAAACTTGACATAATTCTGACACCTTCAAAATTTTACCTCAATGGAATGTCCAAGATTCCTCAAATATTCCTCATAGAGAATATTCTTTGGAAGATTCCCTAATATATGTTCTAACAATATTCCTAAAATATTCTTGAGATTTGTGTCTTCATTGGCCTTCCTGCAGCCTCATCTCTCATGTATTCTCCATGGTTCCCTTTCAACCATCTTAATGCAATTTTATAACAAAGCGTGAGGGTGAATAAGACATAGTGTGTGGTTGACACAATGCTTGGCATAATCATATTAAGTAACTTGTTGTTGAGGAGGTTTTTGGTTAAAAACCCATCGACTCCCAATTTTTCTTTAATATGGTTTTAAAGCTCAATTTTGGTTTTAACATAGTTTTCAAACCATATAATATATGGTAAATGTATTTCCATCCTATAACAACTCCCCAAACCATGAGAATAAGAAAAAAAGTGGAGGTAGCACCATGCCAAGGCCTCTTGGGCCTTGTGGCAGGCTATCATTGGTCCACATCATATGCCACTTTGGTCACCTACTTACCATGTGTTGACTTGTGGTGTTGCCACATCACTTGCTTGTGGGTCCACCTGATTTGCTAATTGAGATGCCACATTACCTATGGGGGTCCCAATAGGCC
>APFE030965774.1:195213-226029 GCA_000404065.3 Pinus taeda | reverse complement strand
TCTATGTAGAATAATTTCTTCTCAGCACACTTATAACCTTTAGTGTATTTGCTATCACAATTGTAACAAAGCCCTTTTACTCTTTTTTCTTCCAATTGTTGTGGTGTCAACCTTATAGGATGTGGAAGACTAGAGGCAACAACACTTCCATCTTTATAGTTGTGACTGGTATGCTTCCTGGTTGCCATAGTTTTGCTTTCCATTTTTCTTGCTAACCTGAATGCCTTCTCTAATGAATTAGGTTCCCAAAGGCGAACATCATGTTGGATATTATCCTTTAAAGCCCCTATGAACACATCAATCCTATGCTCCTCTGGAATATTTTTTTCCCTTATGTCCAATTTTCATAACTCCTCAATGTGCTCCATTATTGAACCCTTTTGTTTGAGACTTATCAACTGGCTAAAAAAAGTGTTGTTTTTTGTATCCTCATAATTTGCCGTCAAGTATTCCATAAAAATTGGCCAAGTGATAAAGAAATTTTAAAAAATAATTAAATTCAATATTTACATTAAATAACTCTAAAAGAATTCTATGGCGATCAAAATTTTATATGTTTTGTTCATCTATTATACTTTCAAAACTCATATTGAGCTAGAAAAATAGTAAACTGCGGCTGTTATCTTGAATAATTTAAAAAAGTTAAAAAATAAAATATATCTCAGTATTGATATGTAATATTGGTATTGTTAAAAAAAAAAATTTAAATAAATACCCTACATGACCATTTAAATTCTACCGTGATGTGAATACAACCACCAAACTCTTTATTTCTTTCTTTTTAATTATAATGTAAATGACACATTTCAAGGTTAAATAAAGGTTAAGTGGCGTGAAAATGGATATTGCTTTAATCTAATAATTACTTTCAGCTGTGATTTTGATGCAGGAGCATCTAGCTCACCATGACTGGGTGAAGTCTCTGCCACGTTGGAAGGTTTTTTGAGTATCTGGATTGTTTTTTTTTAATTTATGAGGTCATGAGATAGGATTTTAGTTTAATTTACTTTAGTTGCCATGAGGTCAAAGTTAAATGTCAGTTAGGGTTGTTATGGTTCAACAGTAATAAACAGTAGTTTAGGAATTGATTTGTCAACTTAGGAAATAAAAGACAAAATTATCTAAATGCAGATCTTGTAATGACAACTGAAACTGTAGTTACACAACCAATTGTTTCTATTCAACTGACAAACAATTGCAGTTTCAATTAACTGTAACCAAGATGTATAAAAGTAGCAATGTAAGACAAGAGAAAGATTCAGCGATTTCATAACAGATAAATAAAGAAACAGAGACAGATCTTATTTCCAAACTGTCCATCTGTATTCATTGCCTATCTACTGTAATACTATATTTTCTTTTTATTTATCGAATTGTAAGGAATAGTGTTAACAAATAGTGGAAGACCACGGGTCATGTTGTTTTCGTGTTGTCGTCGAACAAACAAAACACAACAAACTCATGCGAATGTCCAGATACGAAATGAAGGACTAACAAGTGGAACCACAGTTCGAATAGTGAGATACAACAAAACAACTGATAGCAAACAACACTGGAAACAAAGTGCCAGAGAAGCAGACTACAACAAGGTAATTCCAAACGAGTCCTCATAATTTTCATAAGTCAAACAGATATAACAAAATCATGTTCTCATTGCTATTGGCCAAGACATAGATGTATTACATTCATTGATAAGTAAAAACAAGTGCCGCGTCCAGAGTGGACGAACCCTAGCCTAGGGTTTGGTAACAACAACCCCCATAATAATTCAAATGAGCAGTTGACCAGAATTATAACTAGGTCAGAGCTTCACCTTCGAAAGGGACATTGACTACAGACAAAACGCAAAAATGAAAAACCACCAAATCTACAGGAAACACAAAACCCTGATAGTGCATTGACAGATTGAAGAGCCAGAGCCTACCGACAAAGGTTCGCCACCTTTGGAAGACCGAATCCCGGAAGAACCCACATACCCAGGTCGAGCCATTGACCTGCACACACCAATAGAAAACTATCAATACATTTGTAAAGAGACAACCTGAAGTCGAAACAAGCGTAGCAAGAGGAGGGTTTCAAATATTACCTGAGTAAGCCGGACTGAGGGTTCGAAGAGCAGAGCCATTAACAAAATGACATAACTGAGACAGAAGGAAAAATGTTGGTTAGCGTCAAAACCATGAGGAGGTTGAATTGAATCAGGGAAGGGGTCAATACCTGCGCAGAGCCGCGGAAGTCTAGCATCTTGTTACTTGAATCCAAAGACGACGAACATTAAACCATTTCTCATATAAGATAGAGACCAGAGGCGACCATAACCATAGCAAAGACGACAGTACAATAATGGAGACAATAAAACAATAGTAGGGGACGATTATTGGACGAGACATCAGGTTCTACAACCAGATCATAGCAGAATGGCAGGCCGAGACTAAGAAACTTACCGCGTGAAAAGAAGTCTAGTGAGTGCACCTCCAGAACCAGAACGGTTTCGAACCACCGAAGAAAACCACTGACAAACACATAACCAGGTGTGGGAGACCTGTATTCATCCACAGACATACCCGGAGGAGAACCATAGATCTCCATACTCACTAAAGCAAGAACCATGTAGAAAACCCAACAAACCCTCGCAGAAACCTCACCGCAAAGCGGAACCATCTCGAATGACTGGGAAGCCAAAGTGTTTTGGGCAAAGAACAAACTGAGGAACCAGGCCCGAGGCGTGTAGGTAAGAAATTGAATGCAGCATTAATTCATTCCCATCGCCAACCAAATATCTACTGACCACATCACATGCAAGCACAGGAAATATCTTCCAAATCTAACACGTCATAAAGTCCAACAACAAGTGTAAAGCCTCGGTCATGCGGAAGTGTGGGCTAGTGTGGGTTGGGCTACGTCAGAGTGGTATCAGAGCAGTTTTTTATGTCAGTAGGAGAAATGGAAAGAGGAAGGCGAGGTCGTGGCAGAGGTGCTCGAAGATTAAAGCTGAGGAAGGGTTGAGAGAAGAGATCAAAATTCTTGCTGCCCGTTTGGAGGCAGTAGAGGCAGGTAGACAAAGAGATCCAGAAATAAGCGATGACAGTGAAGAGGAATTTGAAGTAGCAACAAATGGACCAAAAGGTGAGACTACAGAAGTGAGATTGTTGAGATCTGTTTTAATAGCAAGCAATAAACCCAAGCCAGAACTCCCGACATATGACGGCAGCCTGTCTATCGAAGTTTTATTGGATTGGATTAGTGAGATGGATAAGTACTTTGAGTGCGAGGAAGTCAGCGAAGACCGCAAAGTTAAGTTCGCTACGACGAAATTGAAGAGACACGCAACCCTATGGTGGGATAGTGTCTAGAGCGAGAGGAAGAGATTGAACAAGGCGCCGATTAAAACTTGGTCAAGGATGGTGGCCAAGTTAAAGGGCAGATCCAAGGGACTATCAGATTGCATTGCACAGGCAGGTGCAGAATCCGAAACATAAAGGATTGACGGTAAGGGAGTACATGGAGGAGTTCTATCGAGTGAATTTTCAAGATGGATATACAAAGGATACATCAGAAAGAACAGCCAGGTATGTTAATGGGCTAAGGTTGTATATTTTGGATGAAATCAGTATTTTGTCTCTGAACAACATTGAGGAAGCGTATCAGAGTGCGATGAAGGCTGAGGAGAAAATTACCAGGAGGTAGAATGCCCGGAGAGGACGAGGAGCCAATAGAGGGAAAGGTCAATCCTATGGCAGAGGCCGAACTCCTAATAGCAACGAGGAAGGCAATAGTTTTAAAGCTTCCAGATCAGCAGACAGAGGTGATAGCGCGAGAGGCGGTAGGTCATCCCAGTGAGGCAAGGGAAATGGCCGGGGTAGAGGAGCTGGTTATCAGTGTTATAGGTGCCATAAATGGGGACACCGATCATTTGAGTGTCCAGAAGCAGATCCAGTTGGACAGCGGGGTGTGTATGTGGCACAACCAGAAGAAGCAGCGACACCTCCCCTAGAAGCAGAGAATTCTCCAGAGACAGGGGAAGCTCTGGTGCTGCACAAGGTGTTGTTAAAACTAGTCAAGGAGGTCACTGAACAGACGCAGCGGAAGGCTTTGTTTAGGACATTTTATAAGTCGTGAGGTAAGTGTTGTAAGTTAATCATTGACAGCGGTAGTACTGATAATTTAGTGTCCACAGAGATGGTGGAAAAATTGGAGTTGAAACGCTCGAAGCATCCTAACCCTTACAGAGTTTCATGGCTGCAAAAAGGCCATCAGTTGCTGGTGGATGAATAGAGCGAGGTCGAGTTTCAGATAGGCAGATATAAGGAAAAAGTTGTTTGTGACATCATGCCGATGGATGTCTGCCACATACTGCTTGGAAGGCCTTGGCAGTACGATAGGAAAGTGGTCCACAATGGATTGACGAACTGTTATAAATTTGTGAAGGATGGAATCAAGCATACGCTTGTACCCATCAAGGAAGAAGGGACAACAGAGACTAGTGAACCAAGAACATTGTTAGTCAGCGGAAAACAATTTTTAAAATAGGTTGAGGACACTGAGATAAATTATGCGGTTGTAAAGAAAGCAAGGACAATATTGTTGCATACAAAGGTATCAGATTTACCTATGGAGATCCAACAAATGTTGCAGGAGTTTATAGACATAGTTGTAGATGACTTGCCAGACAAGTTACCCCCCAAACGGAGCATAAGTCATCATATTGACTTCCTACCCTGAGCCAATTTGCCGAACAAAGCGGCATATCGAATGAGCCCTAAGGACAATGAAGAAATTAGGAAGCAGGTGCGAGGGTTGTTGGACAAGGGATTGATAAGGGAAAGCTTAAGCCCTTGTGCTGTTCCAATGGTCCTCGCTCCCAAGAAGGGAGGAGAATGGCAGATGTGCACCGACTCAAGGGCCATCAATAAAATCACCATCTGGTATATGTTCCCACTGCTGTGGATGGATGATATGATGGATTGTTTAAGCGGGTTAGCTTATTTCTCTAAGATATACTTGAAAAGCGGGTACCATCAGATTAAGATACGAGAGGGGGACGAATGGAAGACAACCTTTAAGACGAATGAGGGGCTGTATGAATGGCTGGTCATGCCATTTGGGCTGAGTAATGCGCCAATACATTCATGAGGTTAATGAATGAGATGCTGAAGAAGTACATCGGAAAATTTGTGATTATATACTTGGATGACATACTAATTTTCAGTAGGACAAGGGGAGAACACCTTCAACATGTGCGCAAGGTGCTGGAGAAATTATAGCAAAATAAACTGCTAATAAACTTGAAGAAATGTACTTTTCTGCAGAACAAATTGATTTATTTGGGGTTTGTAATAGCAGAGAATGAACTGAAGATGGATCTGGAGAAGGTGGCAGCAATAGTGAGTTGGACATCTCCGAAAAATTTATTTGAGGTACGTAGCTTTCACGGATTATCGAGCTTTTACAGGAAATTCATAAAGAATTTTAGCGAAATTTGTGCACCCATGCTATACACCATCAAAAAGGCTAGCTAGCCTTTTCGATGGACAGAGGCGACAAAGAGGAATTTCTAGTTGTTAAAGAGAAATATTACTGAGAGGCAGATCCTGAGATTACCAGATTTAAAGAAGTTATTTCAGGTTCGCTGTAATGCCAGCGGGACAACATTGGAGCTGCACTCAGTCAGGAGGATAAGACTGTAGAGTTCTTCAATCAGAAGCTGAATGAGAGTCGATAGAAATACTCATCGTATGATAAGGATTTCTATGCTGTTATACAAGAATTAAAACACTGGAGGAATTATCTATTAGGAAATGAATTTGTGCTATTTTCAGACAATTATGCACTACAATATGTAATGCAGTAGCACAAACTAAACCATAAACATGCCAAATGGGTGGAGTATTTGCAGAGTTTCAATTTTGTATTGAAGCATATTAACGGGCAAGCAAATAAGGTAGCGGATGTGTTGAGTAGGAAAGCTCTACTTCTGCAGGAAAGCACTATGCAGGTGTTGGGTTTTGAGCACTTACAGGAATTATACGAGACGGATACAGATTTTAAAGAAGCCTACGAGGTGTGTCAGAACCCTTTAGTGAGAGATAACATCCCTTGGTTGGACTATAATCGACAGGAAAAATTGTTGTTTAAGGGAGGAAAATTGTGCATACCTAACTGCTCGATGAGGGAGAGTATTATTCAAGAGAAGCATAGTGGAGGTTTGGCCAGACATTTCGGCATGGATAAGACCCTTGAGCAGCTTAGTCATTTTTACTTTTGGCCGAAGATGTGGAGAGATGTACAACGGTTTGTGGCCAGATGCAAAGTGTGCTAGTTAGCAAAGGTTCACAATCAAAACACAGGACTCTATACACCATTACCTGTTCCAGGCAGACCATGGGACTCAGTCAGCTTTGACTTAGTCTTAGGTCTACCCAAGACAAAACGAGGATACAACTCGGTAATGGTAATAGTGGACAGATCCTTAAAAATGGTGCATTTTATTCCTTGCAGAAAAACCAGTGATGTCACCCATGTGGCCCACTTGTTTTTCAATGAGATTGTCAGGTTACATGGATTGCCTAAATATATCCTTTCGGATAGGGATGTGAAGTTCACGGGACACTTTTGGCGTACCTTATGGAAAAAAATGGACACACAACTACGCTACAGTTCTACATATCACCCGCAAACCGACGGGCAAACAGAGGTCGTAAATAGGAGTCTGGGAAACTTGTTACGAAGCTTAGTCAACGAGAATTTGCAGATGTGGGATCAAGCGCTTGCATAGGTAGAGTTCGCTTACAACGACTCACCTAAGCGCAACACAAGTTTCAGTCCATTTCAGATCCTGTATGGCATGCATCCTTGTAGGGTGCATGAACTGCGGGACCTTGGACTACAGGAAAGGCAAAGCACAGACATAGAAGATTTTGCTACTGCGATGAGATATTTTCATGAATAGGTAAAAATTAAATTACAAGACAACAGCTTAAAGTACAAACAGCAAGCAGATTTGAAGAGAAGGGAAGTACAATTTGACGTGGGGGACGAAGTCCTCGCGCATTTGCATAAAGAACGCTTCCCTAAAGGTACGTACAATAAATTGAAGTATAAAAAGATAGGACCTTGCAAAGTCCTTCGGAAGTTTTCAGCAAATGCCTATGAGATACAATTGCCACTCGGAATAGGCATTTCACCTATCTTTAACGTAGCAGACCTGTTCCCTTACATGGCTGACCCAGAGGAGAAGGAAGAAGATGGAACCAGGCGACCTACACGGAGTACCCAGGAGGAAGGAGAAGCTTGGAAGAGACAGATGCCTTACGTTCAACCTCTCGAGATCAAAAGCATTCTCGACACTCAGGTGGTTAAACGGACTCGTCGGAAGGAGTATGTACAATACCTGGTCAAGTGGAAGAACCATCCTATTGAGGACAGTTCGTGGCTTGATGCCAGGCAAATTGAATAGACAGGTTCTTCAGTCGAGAAGCTCATGGACCGGAGCCATGATTTATTTTTGCCTCGGGAGCCTGATGCAGGAGCATCTAGCTCACAATGACTAGGTGAAGTCTCTGCTAAGTTGGAAGGTTGTTTGAGTATCTAGATTGTTTTTTTCTTTAATTTATGAGGTCATGAGATAGGATTTTAGTTTATTTTACTTTAGTTGCCATGAGGTCAAAGTTAAATGTCGGTTAGGGTTGTTATGGTGCAACAGTAATAAACAGTAGTTTAGGAATTGATCTGTCAACTTAGGAAAGAAAAGACAAAATTATGTAAATGCAAATCTTGTAATGACAACCGAAACTGTAGTTACACAAGCAATTGTTTCTGTTCAACTGACAAACAATTGCAGTTTCAATTAACTGTAACCAAGATGTATAAAAGCGGCAATGTAAGACAAGAGAAAGATTCAGCGATTTCATAACAGATAAATAAAGATACAAAGACAGATCTTATTTCCAAACTGTCCATCTGTATTCATTGCCTATCTACTGTAATACTATATTTTCTTTTTATTTATCGAATTGTAAGGAATAGTGTTAACAAATAGTGGAATACCACGGGTCGTGTTGTTTTCGTGTTGTCGTCGAACAAACAAAACACAACAAACTCATGCGAATGTCCAGATACGAAGTGAAGGACTAACAAGTGGAACCACAGTCCGAATAGTGAGATACAACAAAAAAACTGATAGCAAACAACACTGGAAACAGAGTGCCGGAGAAGCAGACTAAAACAAGGTAATTCTGCACGAGTCCTCATAATTTTCATAAGTTAAACAGATATAACAAAATCATGTTCTCATTGCTATTGGCCGAGACATAGATGTATTACATTCATTGATAAGTAAAAACAAGTGTCGCGTCCAGAGTGGACGAACCCTAGCCTAGGGTTTGGTAACAACAACACCCATAATCATTCAAATGAGCAGTTAACCAGAATTATAACCAGGCCGGAGCTTCACCTTCGAAAGGGACATTGACTACAGACAAAACGCAAAAATGAAAAACCACCAAATCTACAGGAAACACAAAACCCTGATAGTGCATTGACAGATTGAAGAGCCAGAGCCTACCGACAAAGGTTCGCCACCTTTGGAAGACCGAATCCCGGAAGAACCCACATACCCAGGTCGAGCCATTGACCTGCACACACCAATATAAAACTATCAATACATTTGTAAAGAGACAACCTGAAGTCGAAACAAGCGTAGAAAGAGGAGGGTTTCAAATATTACCTGAGTAAGCCGAACCGAGGGTTCGGAGAGCAAAGCCATTAACAAAACGACAGAACTGAGACAGAAGGAACAATGCTGGTTAGCGTCAACACCATGAGGAGGTCGAATTGAATCAGGGAAGGGGTCAATACCTGTGCGGAGCCGCGGAAGTCTATCATCTTTTCACCTGAACCCAAAGACGATGAATATTAAACCATTTCCCATATAAGACAGAGACTAGAGGCGCCCATAACCATAACAAAGATGACAATACAATAATGGAGACAATAAAACAATAGCAGGGGACGATTATTGGATGAGACACCAGGTTCTACAACCAGATCATAACAGAACGATAGGCCGAGCTAAGAAACTTACTGTGTGAAAAGAAGTCCAATGAGTGCACCTCCAGAACCAGAACGGTTTTGAACCACTGGAGAAAACCACTGACAAACACATAACCAGGTGTGGGAGACCTGTATTCATCCACAGGCATACCCGGAGGAGAACCAGAGATCTCCATACTCACCAAAGCAAGAACCATAGAAAAAAACCAACAAACCGTCGTAGAAACCTCACCGCAAAGCGGAACCATCTCGAATGACCGGGAAGCCAAAGTGTTTTAGCCGAAGAACAAACCGAGGAACTAGGCTCGAGGCGTGTAGGTAAGAAATTGAATGCAACATTAATTCGTTCCCATCACCAACCAAATATCTACTGATCACATCACATGCAACCGCCGAAAATATCTTCCAAATCTAACACGTCATAAAGTCCAACAACAAGTGTTAAACCTTGGACACGTGGAAGTGTGGGCCAGTGTGGGCTGGGCTATGTCAGATTTGCATGACTTAACACAACTTTCCTTGAAGTATCTTTGCTCGAAAGTCTATGTATAGGCAAAGCTTAAGGTTATCATATTATTTGCCTATGTTCCATTTTAATAATAAATTTCTTTAGGGTGTCTCAATGGTTGAAGACCCTGAAAATGGTGGACAGTCAAGAAAAGGTTTTGGTTCTCTTTGCAATTTTAAATTGGAATTTTTTATAATGATTTTAGAATTTTTTTATAAATAAGTGTTTTTTTTAAATAAATTGAAATTTATTGGTAGTCATTAATTTTGGCAAGTATTTAAAATAAAAAGTTATTTTTCATTACTTTGATTGTAGTTTTCAAAGTTTTTCAAAATTTTCATGGAGAGGAGGGAAGTTAATTCTTTGACTTCATTATGTTTGTCAATTTTTTGAAATATTCCAAATTTATAATTGAGTATTTTTTTATTTTTTATTTTTTATTTTTTTTAATTGTGAGGTGAAATTATGTATTACTTGTTTTCACAAATTTATATTCACAACATAAGAAGTGTATTATCTGTTTTCATAAATTTACATTCATAGCATAAGAATTTTGTGCCAACCTGACACCAGGGAAACTATACCAAACAAAGAAATTCACATGTTTCAAAATGACAAATGAAAAGATGAATTTTTTGACTCCTAGATGCAAGACATCAAAGATATATATGTTCGGATGCAAAGGTCCTTTTTCAGGGATCTAAGACAAGAAAAGTAAAAGTAAAGAGGTAGATAAGCATGCAAGCTTATTTTCTTGAATCAATTGCTTCGACAAGGATGGGCTCCTTGTTGTTCGCACAGAGCACGTAGGATCAGAAGGAGGTTCCATTTTCCATTCAATTCTCCCAAGCCAACAGTCCATAGCTATAAGAGGTCATTGCATTTGATTTAGAGGCAAGATGATGTCTTCTTTGATCTCATTTTGATCTATTAGCACTCTCCCCAAGATAAAATTGAGGTTTCGATAGATGTCAATTGTGTACATGTATTGATTATATCTTCCCCTTTCTTGGCCAATGCTAGGAACCCAATTTTCCACCTTAGCAAACACCTCTATGTTTGTATGAATGTGCTATTCATTGAAGAGTTTGCTTTCCACCTAAGTAATCTCTTCTTGAATTGGTTGGGGGCTCAAATCCTAGTAGCAAGTTGTTGAGCTCTTAGTTCAGGTTTGAGCTATAGAGTTTCATCTCTCTTGGTAGTATGTTTCTCCTTGCCTGACTCTAGCTCTTTTTCTTGGCATGACAATAAACGAAAAAGATAAGAGATATGTGACAAGCTTGAAAGGTCTAGCAAGAGTGGAGGATCCTTAACGCAACCCCTTACCCTTACTAAGACTTACTAGTGGTGGAGCCATCCCAAGGCTTGAGACAACTATAAGAGAAAAACATGGACTATGTTGAGGGCTAGGAATAAAAACATATAGCTAGATAGACTCAACATTTCTAGGCTCAAAAGGTCCACCTAGTTCATGCGGGCCATGGGGGGAGGGGTGAGACAACACTGTGTTGCTAGTTTGCACTAGTGAGAAGTATTAAGTGCTTCATCCTTGTAGAGAAAATTAAACATCCAAAGAACCAGAGTCTTGAGAGGGATGATGCCAACCATAGCCTAGGAAGAGGAAACAATTTGGCTAGCCCAACTTTTCCCTCCCGATTGTGAAGGTGGCAGTCCGACTTGCCTAACTAAAAAGCCTTGGAACCAAATAGAGTGATAAGCGCTTGTTACGAGTTGTAGAGAAATGAAAAAAATGGAAATCTCGATAAATAAAAATTGTAATCAAATTGTAAGAAAAAACTTAATATTATTACTATCCATACAAATATTTTCTAAAAATATTCCTACCAAACCTCATACCAAATTTTAATTGAATAACCATTACTAATGGATCATTAAAAATTGGATGATTTTAATAATGGATCATTAAAAGTTAGATGATTGATGAAATTGTCAATGAAAATGGGATGATTGATAAAATGGTCAATAAAAGATCATTAAATGTAACCATAGATGATTCATCATTAAATATTGGATGATTGATAAAATTGTCCCTGCCATCTAAAACCATGAAAAATATATCGTTAGCGATATGAAACCACGGCAAATCCCTTGAAATTCCCCTTGTGCAAATAACCATGCTAAACCATGAATGTGGTGCATGGCCCACAATTGCGTAACTTGTGCAAAGCTTAAATGAACTCCTAAGGAAGTGTGCATATAATTTTAAAAGTGGGAGATCCATCCCCATATATTTGATAATGATGATGAAGGTTAACCTCCGTTGAGACCAAATAATAATCTATCGGACTTAAAAAGATAAATTATTTATTTTGATTTAAGATTTTATTCCTTGGAGAGAAGCTTCCCGAGTTTACTATAATTTTGGCATTGTAAAAGGCTAGAAAAGTCAGTATTGTAACAAAGATTGTGAAATTGAAATTTACTTTAATAATAGTTAAAATAACCTACTTTATCGGGTTGTCAAGTATTATTTAATATGAGAGCAGCTACTGCCTTGTCCACATGAAAGGCCAAGAGAGGAGTCATTGCAAAGGTTGAGGAGAAGTACTAAGATATGAAAGAGCATATTTTATCATTCATTTCTCCTTCAAAGAATTTCAAAAATTTTAACTGCACTGAAAAAAAATAGCGGAGTACGTTGAAAAATAAAGCCCGCATTGCTCAGTAAATCATATGGAGCTCCACAAAATACGATTTATACTATTTATTTAATATTAATGCAGAAGTACTGAACGTGGGTCATCTCGTGGTACAGAACGCCCGTGATCTCGTTCTTTACGTCGCCCTGGTAATTGGCAACGTACTCGGCGCTCAAGTGGATTTGGTCGTTGCTCGTGTAGGCGACTCCGCTCATGCTTTCTACAAACAGAGTTACCGTCTGCACGTTCTTCCTGTCGGCGGACGATTGCTGGGCGAAAGTCTGATGAATTGGGTGGCGGCGTCCATTATCTTGGCGGCGTTGGCCCTTCCTATCTCGCTGTCAAATCTCCTCCCGCCATCGCTGACCTCGGCCGAGTTGTTGACCACGAAGTCCAAGGCGTGGATGCCCTGTGCGGCCATTGCCGAAATAACTAGCGCAGCCCAGGTCGCTGCTGCCATATTCAAGAAGCAGCAAAAATCAAAGCCTGAATGAATCGAGATAAGCTCAGGGTTTAGGGAGTGACGGGTTGCTGGCGGATTGACTCAAATGCACAAGTACCCAAACGCGGAATGAACAACAACACTTTTCTCATGTTATTTCAGAAAATGGAGAAAATGGAACTGATTACAATATATCCTTACCAGAGATCATTTCAGAAAATGGAGAAAATGGAACTGATTACAATATATCCTTACCAGAGATCGACGATGTTTCGGCAAGACACAGACTCTGTATATACAGACTCAAAACTTCAAACTCTATTAGATCGGGCCACTCTAGATTCTTACGGAGAGTTTTACCAGTACCAAAACACACTAATACGGAGGCTTCTGAAATCTCTAAGACTCTCCACAGGCGGGCGGACATTTTGAGGAAAAAGGAATCAAAGACGCAAAGTCAGCGACGCAAAATGTTTAAACTTCTTTGCTTTGAATTGGAATTTTGTGGTATGTCTTGACCAATGGGGCGTGCATCATGCGAGGTGGTGGAAAATAATAAGACACTTCTTTTCTCAAATTCGATGCTTACCCATTTTTTATTATTATATAAAGTGCTAAGTATAATAAGTTTTTTATTAAATGTACGCTTCTTTCTCCCTTTAAAGAACCTAACCCTTCTATTTTTAATATTTAATTTTGTACAAATTTATGCATCCATGTTTCAAATATTAATTTTAATTTTTTAATTTTAATTTAAATTAATATTTTTAATCAACATATTATTATAAAATTTCTAATAATTAACAATTGTTTTTTTTTTTTATCCAAAATATTATTACGAATTTGCAAATATTTTGACTTTTACAATCAATGTTGCCTCGTTATACTAAAAACAAAAAAAATATTATTTTGAAGAGTTTTTATTCCAACCTATTGCTCTATATTCAAAATATTAAAACTTCAAAATATTAAAATTTTAAGCAAATATTGAGCAATATTCAAAATATTAAAACTTCACAATATTAAAAATTTAAGCAAATATTATATTAGTTATTGTTTAAAGAGGTACTCTAGTATTTGCTTAGCAGTCAGCATTGACTTTGTATTATTTTATTTTATTTTTTGTAATTTTAACTAAAGTTTAGGGAAAATGTTGAATATTTCTATTTCCTGTAAATTTAAAAACAATTTTTTACTTTCATGGAAATCTTATTTCTAATTTTTAATTGTCTCAACAAGCTCATATGAGACATAATTCCCGTGGTGGAGGGTGTTTTACAATTTTTTACTTTCATGAAAATCTTATTTTTAATTTTTAATTCTCTCAACAAGCTCATATAGACATAATTCCCCTGGTGGAGGGTGTTTTGTTTTTGGTATTTGTCAATCTCTAATAAATAAATTTAAAATAAAGAAAAACAATTTTTTACTTTTATGGAAATCTTATTTCTAATTTTTAATTATCTCAACAAGCTCATATGAGCCATAATTCCCCTGGTGGAGGGTGTTTTACAATTTTTTACTTTCATGGAAATCTTATTCCTAATTTTTAATTCTCTCAACAAGCTTGTATAGACATAATTCCCCTGGTTGAGTGTGTTTTATTTTTGGTATTTGTCAATCTCTGATAAATAATTTTAAAATAAAGAAAGCTAATTTATGGTCATTCTGGGGGTGAGTGCTCAGACACTAAAAATGTCACTGCTCTACCCAATGTTGTAGGTCATTTGGGTAGGCAAGAGAGAGGCCACTAAAACTGTCACTGCTATACCCAATGTTGTAGGTCATTTGGGTAGGAAAGAGAGAGGTCACTAAAACTGTCACTGCTCTATCCAATGTTGTAGGTCATTTGGGTAGGCAAGAGAGAGGTCATTTACGTATGTAAGAGAAGGCGAGGGGGACATATCATTAATACATTGTGTAGAATTGTCATTTCCACAGTAAGTACTTTGACACTAACAAATGTGCATAACATTGATACATTTTGCAAAGTGGAAAGATACAAAAAAGAAAAAACAAAACAAACAAACAAAACAAACAAAACAAAACTTTTAAACTTCTTTTGTACCTCCACATTCTATACAATGTATTAACATTTTAGATTTATAATTTCATCATGCAATATGGTTTTATTGATTTTTTTCAACTTATGGTAAAAAAAATATACATCTCTTTGTTCCAATTGGAGAAGTCCACATACATTGCAGTCCAAAAAGCTTGGTGATGGCTTCTAATCAATGCCGGTGGTTGTTTACCCTGTACAAACACTATGAATTTCCACCCTATGCTGGTTGCATCATCTATCTTCTCAACATTAAGATTCTACTTTTTCTAGGCCATGTTCGAATCTTTTAGAGTTTAATCATCAAATCCACCTTTGCAAAGTGCAGCAAAAAAAAGACAAAAAATGCACTTGGACTAATGTATATATAATTATCTATAAATAATTATCTATAAACATATAAATATTTGTAAATAACATTTTCCAATACAATTATGATAAACTTCCATTTATAACAATCCCAATTTAAAGAGTCTCGGAACTAACCCAATTAATAGCTATAACTTTCATTTATCATGCCAATGTAATTTATTTATGTTTTGACATATCATATAAAGTGTGGCTAGTTGTTTTATGGCATTAATCCTTCACAAGTAGATTTACAACAACCTCCTTTGTTTTACTCTGTTTTGTTGTGTGTAAAATTTATGTTTCAATTAAGTCCCTATGTGGTTGCGATATCCTCGGCGCAACCTATTTCTGAGCCAGTTGACTTTGCCGTAACCAATTTATGAGCTCAATGGGTTAAATATTGTTAGTGTAAAAACAAGTGTTTTTACTAGCAATTAAAATTTGTTTTGAGGGCAGAATTTTTGAAGTATATTTACGATTAGGTAGAAAGTTTTTTTCTTTCACTTAGAAATGGCAACATCAAGCACAAGCTTGACTAATCCTCAGATACCTCTACTTTGTTTTAATGGAAAAAATTATGATTATTGGGCTATTACAATGAAGGCCCTATTTCGTCTCAAGACATTTAGAATTTGGTGGAGAATGGATTTCCAAAACCAGCAGCATACAATGTTTTGCCTCAAGCATAAAGGGATTTGTTAAGGGACAACAGGAAGAAGGATTCAAAAGCCCGATTCTATATATTCCAAGCAGTTCATGAAAGTATTTTCCTAAGGGTTGTAGTAGCGACAAAGTCCAAGAAATCATGGGACACCCTCTAGACAACCTACCAAAGCATGGCAAAATTCAAGACAACAAAGCTATAAATGCTAAGGAGATATTTTGAAACACTTTTTATGAAAGAGTCTAAGAATGTAGACTTGTTTTTTACACATGTAATTGGGTTGGTTACACAAATTAGGTCCCATGGTGAGACACTTGAAGAAAGAATAATAATTGAGAGAGTTATGAGAAGTTTGCCAGCAAGGTTTGATGTCATTGTTGTGGCCATGGAAGAGACAAAGGATCTCTCACAGTTCTCAGTGGATGAGCTTCATGCATCAATGATTTCTCATGAACATAGACTGAATAGAGCAACAAGCTCCTCATTGGAGCATGCCTTCAAGACACAAGTTTCCTTTGGTCAAGGTCAAGGTAGAGGAAGATCATATGCTAGAGGAAGAGGAAGAAGCCACACAGAGGTGGAAGAAGCATCCTTTCAAGCTAAAGTGGAAGGGGCAGCAATCAAAATCCAAGTCAAGGCCCAAGCCAAAATCAAACACAAAGTCAGAGGTATGATAACTCTCAAGTCCAATGTCATTATTGCAAGAAGTATGGTAATTGTTCAATGAATGTAGAAAGAAGAAATATGATATTAGTAACAAGCCAAGTGTAAATTTCACAAAAGAAAATCAGAACCATGATAGCATGTTTTTATCTTGTAATGTAGCACAAGACAAACAAAGTGATATATGGTATCTAGATTCAGGGTGTAGCAATCACATGTCAGGGAACATAGAAATGTTTCCCAATTTAGATGAAAGTGTGAAATTTGAAGTGACATTAGGGACTGATAGCAAAGTCTCTGTCATGGGAAAATGATGAGTTAATATCTTAACAAATAAGGGAGAGAAGAAGTACATCTCAGATGTTTACTTTGTCCCCGGTTTGAGGCATAACCTCATAAGCATTGGAAAGCTCAAGCAAAAGGGCTACATTGTCTTTTTCAAAAATGATGTGTGCACAGTTTTGGATAGGCCTCCAAGAAGACAATTGTTTGCAAAGGTGCAGATGAAAAACAATAGAATGCTTCCCCTAAAGATAAGATCATATTCAAAAGAAGAAGGTGCACAAGCACAATGATCAATGAACTCACAAGAGGATGGAAAAAAAGAGGCAACTGTTACACAAGTGAATTATCAAGCAGAGGTCAAACATGAAAACTGGTTATGGCATTTGAGATTTGGAAATCTCAACTTTGGAGGTTTGAATTTGTTGCATAAGAAAGGCATGGTGAAGGGATTACCACTCATAGAAAAACCGAACAACCTATGTGACGGATGTATCTTGGGAAAGAAACATAGAGAGACATTTCCAGTAGGAAAGTCAGTGAGGGAAAAGGCACCTTTGGAGACTGTCCACTTAGATTTATCTGGACTGATGCAGACACCATCAATTGGCGGAAGCCATTATCTATTGACCTTAATAGATGACTACACAAGGAAGACATGGGTATATCTCCTAAAATAGAAAAGTGAAGTGTTTGAGCGCTTTCACCAATACAAAGCTCTTGTTGAGAAGCAAAGTGGACACTACATCAAAGTCCTCAGGACTGACAGAGGTGGAGAATACATCTCAAATGATTTCCTTCGTTTTTGTTGGGACCATAGAATTCACAAGCAATTTACAACAAGATATACACCTCAACAAAATGGTGTGGTGGAAAGGAAGAATAGAACCATTATGTAAATGGCTAGGAGTATGTTGAAGGCAAAGAATTTGCCAAATGATTATTGAGTTGAAGCTGTCACTTGTGCAACATATATCTTGAATAGATGTCCAACCAAAAGCATCCAGAACATGGTTCCTAACATGAGAGTTTTTGGATGTGTGGCTTATGCACATGTCCCCGATGAGTTGAGGAAGAAGTTGGACAACAAGGGGGAGAAATGTATATTTGTTGGATAGAGTGATAAATCCAAGGCGCAGAAACTCTACAATTCATTAACCAAGAAAATCATAATCAACAGAGATGTGTAGTTCATAGAAGAGGAAGCATGGGATGGAAGTTTAGAGAAGACAATCAATGTCAAAGCATGTATACAACATGAGGACAAAAAGGAATTGGTAGCAGCAAGCAATTCCTCAACAATGACTCCCTCTACTCCTATTTAAGTGCAACAAAGTAGGCAACAAGGAACACCATCAACAAATAATAGGACAACGTGATACAGTCAAGCAAGTGCCTCTCGAAGCATGCCACAAAGCGCAACACCAAGTGACATGTCAAGCCCATCTTCAACAAACACAGGAAGACCAAAATTTAGAAATCTAAATGAAATTTATGAGCAAGATGAGGTTGATAGTGGCGCTGGTCTGAATTCATTATTTTTTTTGTTTTGTCATGTAAATGACCCAATCCACTTTGAAGATGCAGTCAAAGAAGAAAAATGGGTTGTGGCAATGGAGGAAGAAATAGAACCAATAGAAAAGAATGACACATGGGAGTTAGTGAACCTTCTGAAAGGAAAACAAGTCATTGGAGTGAAGTGGGTCTATAAGACCAAGAGAAATGTCAATGGTAAGATTGAAAGGCAAAAAGCGAGGCTAGTTGTCAAAGGATACAAGCAACAACATGGAAGAGATTATGTGGAGACGTTTGCGCCAGTCGCGAGGATGGAGATAGTGCGTACAATTGCAGTGATTGCTGCGCAACATAAATGGAAAGTGTATCAAATGGATGTAAAGTCAGTGTTCTTGAATGGAGTGTTGAAAGAGGAAGGGTATGTTACACAACCGCCTGGTTATGAGGTAAAAGGGAAAGAAGACAAAGTGTATCGGTTGAGGAAAACTCTTTATGGGCTGAAGCAAGCACCACGTGCATGGTACAACAGGATAGATGCCTACTTGTTGGACAATGGGTTCGACAAATGTGACGGTGAGCCTACTCTCTACATGAAAGAGAGTGATGGTAAGATTCTTATTGTCATCTTATATGTAGATGATTTGATTTTTATAGGTAATGATGATTTCCTCATCGTTGATTTCAAACAAGTCATGAAGAATGAATTTCAAATGCCTGACTTGGGCATGTTATGATATTTTTTGGGCATAGAAGTGAACCAACAAAAAATGACATTTTTATCTCTTAAGAAAAGTAGGTGGTAGAAATTTTGGAGAGGTTTCAAATGCAGAACAACAAGCCCACACCAACTCCAATTGTCATGTGGTTGAATTTGAGCAAAGAAGATTGCAACAACAATGTCAATCCGACATTATACAAAAGTATGATAGGCAGCTTGATGTATTTGATCGTGACTAGGTCGGATATAATGTATGCAGTGAGTTTGGTGTCGAGGTTCATGGAGACACCCAAAGAGACACATTGGTAAGTAGCGAAAAGAATTCTAAGGTATGTCCATGGGACAAAACAATGTGGCGTTTTGTACACTGCAACAAATGATTTCAGGCTGGTTGGTTACACTGACAGTGATTCAATAGGAAGTGTTGATGACAGAAGGAGCACATCAGGATATGTTTTTCATTTGGGTTCTGGAGCCGTTTCATGGGCGTCCAAGAAGCAGTCGATAGTTTCATTGTCAACAACAGAAGTTGAATATGTTGCCGCTACAACAATAGTGTGTCAGGCAGTTTGGATGAGAAGGATGTTGAGGGATCTTCGCCACGACCAAGTGGGAATGACCACTGTTTTTTGTGACCACACCTCAACAATTGCATTGTCAAAGAATTATGTTTTTTCACAAGAGTACCAAGCATATTGATGTTAAATATCATTTCATCAGAGAGTTGAGTAACAATGATGAAATTGTGTTGCAACACTCGAGATCACAAGAACAGTTTGATGATATTTTTACAAAGCCATTGACATGTGAAAAATGTGTTTATCTCAAAGATTGTTTGGGAATTGTCAATGGCGACAATTGTGATTAAGGGGGAGTGTTGGAAATAATAATCCAAGCCACCGCCTTAAACACACTGGCAAACACCATGCTTGCCTAGTCAACCACTGCATGATTGCAATTTTGTTTGCAGGCGAAAGGACTGAAGTGAGAGCAGAAGTACAACCCTGACCATTTCGCAACACAACAGAGGAGTTCAGGCATTTAATAAATTTTGGTAAATATATATGGGAAAACATTTACTCCGCGAGTGTTTCCCACACTCCACAACACGTGCAAGTTCAAAAAATCATTTACTATGTAAAATCTCCCATGTTGCGTATTAAATATTTTCTCTGTTATGTAATTAATGTCAAATTTGTATGTGAAGATAAATATGGATGTAAAAGTCATTTGTAGTTTTGGGCAAGTTAAAGAGCGAGAGTCTGTTATTGGTGGGCATGTGAAACCAAGTTTTACGGAGTTTTATAGAAGTTTACTTCGCAACCCAGTAATGCGTAAATTGCAGTAAATTTGTTGTGTTTTTCACTTGGAGCTACATCATCCATTTATCATGCCAATGTAATTTCTTTATGTTTTGACATATAATATAAAGTGTGTCTAGTTGCGTTATGGTATTAATCCTTCATAAGTTATCATGGGAATGTAATTTCTTTATGTTTTGATATATAAAATAAAGTGTGGCTAGTTGCGCTATGGCATTAATCCTTTACAAGTAGATTTACCGAAACCATCTTTGTTTTACTCTGTTTTGATATGCGTAAAATTTATGTTTTAATTTAGTCCATGTGTGGTTGTGATATCCTTTCTAAACTAGTTGACTTTGCCGCAACCGATTTCTCAACTCCTTTGCAATGTAGCCTTATGGTTTCCAGTTGACTCTATTGAAGTCCTTTTTTCCCTATAAGCAAACACTGAGAAACTCACAAAGGAGTTTCTCCAACTATTAATAAGCTGTAGGGGATGAAACCTAATAAAACATTAATAACATGGGTGGAAGCAAGAATATGGAATTTATTTATTGTTTTAAAATAAAATGCTAAAGGAGCTTGGCTTGAGGATGATGTTGACTCCAAACTTTTACGCCTGCAATAGTTTGGTTACAAGCAAGAGCTTAAGCATCAGATATCGTAGCATTATTGATGTTCGATATCCCTTTCAAGCAAGAGCCTAAGCATCATATATCGTAGTATTATTGCTGCTAGCTATTGCTTTCATCTGTTGCATACATATTATTTCAAATAACTCACTCAACTATTAATAATCTTCCTTGATTGTATACCACCCAATTAACTTATGGCTAGATATAGCTCCATTATAGTTATTGACTATATAAATTGTTTCTCTGCTACCATTATTCAATATATATTCCTTATTCTGGTGGGTAGAATCAATTACCAACAACCAGTTGACACTTCACTTGCAGGGTGAATCCTAAGATCGATACAAATGTAGTGTGGCGTTAATGTTAGTGAACATAGGTCTTAATCTCAACAATATAATGGCTCAATAGACCGTGATGCTCGAATTGTCAATAGGACAAAGAAAAATCCCTCGGGTGGCCATACTATTATTCGTTTCCTTCATAAGGTAATGTGTCATGTGATCCTTTAATGCATTTAACACATACATTTGTTTACTTTACCAACCATAATTATAAGAATTTAGGGCCAATATCACTCTGCCAATTTGGTTTAAGAGCAGAGATTCACTTGAAATATTTGTAATTTTTTAATTTATTACTAAGCTTGAAATTTATTATGAAAACTCATGTCCAGTAGTTTGTTGGGCTTACAATGTGCTTACCACTACCAACTATTCGCACTGGCCATGGTGCAAATATAAAATTTTTGGATGAATTTCCGCTAGAGTGTCCAAGCACCAAGGTCACATCTCTCTTGCGGAAGTGCTTCTGGCGAAGACCTCTTGGAAATTGAGTGTGGAGGCTGATTTCTCCGCACTCTAGCACCATCAACTTCTTAATCAACTTCTTCAACACAAGTTGATTGTGCGAGAGTGTGGAAAAAACACATTTCTCCGCACTAGTACACAATTTTTATGGACACTGTTTAACTTCGAATGGAGGGAATCTATTATATTATATACCATTAACTTTTAAGTTCACACAATATTATATATTTTTATAATGAAAAATACATATTTTTATAAAAACTTAAACATAAATCAACTCCAAAATACTATTAACTTTAAGATGGCCTGGAATCCCTTGTCAACATCATCTCAGGCTCTTACACTCTTCCTCTTCTGCATTGCAATTCCTCAATGGCTGCAGTGTGCCGTCGATAATGGAAGCTCTGTGTTTGTAGGAGAAAACACCACAAAATTCTCATTGCAAAGTTTGAAACTCATTGTGCATCTACGTTACATATTCTCAATAAGATTAACACAACATTCATATGATTACGTTTAAATAATCACGTTTAAATAATCTGAACAAGATCATCAAGAATCTCCAAAGATTAGGGCACACTGAATCGGCAGGGAGAGGCACACTAATGGATTGAGTATGAAACCTACAATCAATAGCGAGGAAGATAGCTCCGAGACTCACCTGGAACTTACTTTTCCACAATAAATAGATGTGATTGTGCTAAATTAAAATCCCTTCATATGATAGAAAGCCCCTAGATGCAACACAATATAAGAGTTCGCTTGTTTTCTTTCGCGAATGAACATTTTTTTATTTCCTAAGATTGTAAGCTCTTCCTAACTCTACTCCATACGAAAATATAAATATACAACTTTTTGTTCCACTCTCTTCAAACTTATTCAATATTGTTTGAGTTTGAAGCCCCATCTCTTTGTTTACACTCCTTCAAAGCGAAAAAGAGTTGTAAGTCCCCACTTTTTCAAAATAGAGAGTAAAATAAATTGAACATTGATCAAAGTGAGAGGGGATTGCAAGGCTTACTCTAAAAATATCAAATAACGCTTCTTGAATACAAGTTCATAGATTGGGGACATCAACCTGGAGATAGGACATTTGAAGCTCTCTAGTGGGGGTGAATTACAATGTGTTTGGTCAAATACGGGCATACCTCACATGTTGGAATTCATTCTCTTTCTCATATAATGAAATGCGAAAAGAGAAATCATGATAATAGGGTGATGTCGCTTCTCTCCACGCCATTGAGCCCCATATTACTAAGCTCTCGAGTTTTCTCAACAGAAACAAGGCAATTGCAATGAAAATAATCTCTTTAATTGTATGCCATGATATCATGTCATATAAACTAATTAGCTTGTATGATTATCCCAACTAAGTACTCAACTTGCCATGAACATATGTGGGTGTATGCATGATATCTTTGTTTACATTGGCTTAAGTAGAATAAAACTATTCATCTTTGTCGCAAACAAATTGCCATCCTTGCAGCCTCTCATGCGACTACAACTCCGATTTAGAACTTTAACTATTTTTTTTGGGTCCAAAAATGTAGTGTCTTATTTCATTTTCCAATGGCAAGTTGTAAAATCCAAGGAGATGTCTGGATGTGCAGAGGAATGTGTGGAGGAAGTATGTGCAAAGGTGGTTGTGGGGAGGTGGCTTTCATTGTGATGAATGCAGAGGAAGCTTGTGCAAAGATGGAAAAGTGGGAAAAATGCACACTCTGTTGAAAGAAGCACTATGTTACCAGAAATGAGAAATGGGAAACAAAACGAGAAATGACAACGAGATGAGAAACAGAGTTTTGAGGTTTCACATTCAAGAAACGAGGAGAGAGAAGAAAACATTAAAATTGCTTTAAAAACTCATTTACTAGAATACTAAGTATTCCAAACCCATCCTTCTTCCTATCAGTTTTATTATATTAACGAAAATTCAACAATATATTAATGAGCTATTGGCTTTAGCATGCAACAAAACAAAACACCAACAACAAATTAACAATTTAATGAAAGTATCTAAATACCTAGAAATGCCATCTTCCCTTTTAAGTATATGTTGAGTGGGGATTGCTCTCTGTTGGGAACCATAGATTTGTGCATTTAGGTGGACAGCTGGGAAAGGCCCGTGATTAGCTTGTACAGAGGATTGCTGGTTATAATAAGAAGAAGTAAAAATATCGGTTATAAAGTGACTATCTGATTCATTCCAGAAAGTTGTTGGGGGTTAAATTCTTCGTCTTCTTCCACTCATAGACATACCTATTGGACCGTTAATGATTTTATTCAATATTTATCTAACATAATTAATAGCGCCCAACTGAGTTTTTATCATTAGATAGACATTCCATATTTGTAGGTGTCACAGGTTTGCAGGTTTCACAAGTTTGCAAGTTTCACAAGTTTCAATCCATGATCTATACAGAACGAAACTAAAGATATTAGACTCTTTGACATTAAAAAAAAATACCAAATCATTACTTCAATCATTGAAAATTTATTCATCCTAAATTGTTCCTCTAAGTTGCACAACTGGAAAATGAAACTAGTTGTCTATCTGCATTCCGTGCGTTTTGCACAATGCTTTTTTGGGACGAGAGTTAACCGGAGTTTTTAATATGTAACCGAGGAAAAACCGGTGATGACTAAACATTGTGGCATAAAACAATTGTAAGAAAAAATGATCCATTTTAGAAAAGACAAATTTAGCACCAACAAAGACTAGAATGACGTTGGGAACAACGTTTTCCGTATTGTCTCATTTCTAATGCGTTTTTCTGTAGAAATGGTGGTTGTCGTCCCATTTCTAGTAACATAGAAGAAGCATGGACTTGATCAATTAATTAACAGTGGAGATGAAGACTATGCTCCGTTGCAGTAATTACCCTTGTTTTACTTATACATTGCTATTACATCAAGGTTGAAGTCGCATGAGTGCATACTTACAAGTGAAATAATATATTTTGGCCATTTGAACTTGAATTCATTCTTGATTTAGGAGAAAACTATTTTCATCAGCTAAATTATAAATTTTCTTTAAGTTTGAAGCAAAGGAGACTACTTCATTGAGTTCTTTTAGAGATTTCTTTCTATTATAAGCCTAGAAGCTATAGAATATGACATAACATTAGAGTCATTGTGGGTCCACATTGTCATTAGTAATAACTCTTTAAAAAAAAGATAATTGGATATTCTATTTACCCTTTAACTTGCAAGGTAGACCATTGGATTGTATATAATGTGTATGTGCAGAAGGTACATTACAAATTTTATCTAATTTTTACTGGGTTTACAATTCAGTGACCTTTGATATTTTGAAATATGTATAAAAATATCATTTTTTGATCTAGGTAAATAGTTATTATGAATGACAATACTAACATCATTGAATGCATGAGTATGATTTGCAATATTGATTGCAAGGGTATGCGTTACCATTTAATCAAGTATGTCATTAGGAATTTGTAATACTTAGAGTATTGACCTTATTTACAAAAGAAGATAACTGATTATCAACAAATCATTAATCATCTTGGAAATATTTATTCAAATATTTAATAAAAGAATGAATCCTTTGGGGTAAGTCCCTCAAATTTAATGCAATTTCTCATCCTTAATAATTTCTAGCCACTTATTAATGTTGGGTACGACGTATGATCTAACACCATCCATAAGGTGTGTCACTTTCTTAATTTTCTGGAGTGTGCTAGGTGTAGTGGTTGCGATCTTTTGTGCTTGAATAGCTAATGTTGTCATAAAAATTGGAATAAAAATGAGAGCTTCTTAAAGCTGGTTTAATTATTCTCTTCCTAAGATTTAAATTAGACATTTATTGTTATATGACAAAATGTGTGATAGCTTCACCTAAGGTCTAATATAGCTTTAGAAGTATTGTGGTTCCTTTTGGAATAATGTAGAAATGATATGTCTAGATAGAGTTGATGAGTTGTATTCTTGTAGTCAGTGTTTGAGTCTATCTGTCATGAGTTGTGTCTTCGTAGTTTGTGTTATGAGTTGGTGATCCGAATTATTTAGATCTAGATTGTCCTAGAAGCTGTCTATGTGTGCTTATATAATGTATTGGTTGTCCAAGAAGTTTGATCAATGAGATTTGATTTCATTCTTGTGCATCTCTTTGATTTTCTAATATGGTATCAAAGCCAGAGAGGGAGATATAGTGAGGCCTCATATTTGAGAGCAAGAGGGCCTAGATTTGTGACAACTATGAGATCTTATTGACGGTGGTTCATTGTTGCCAGTTATATTAAATGTCGTGGATCAATTATTTGCAAAATTTAAAAAAAAACAAGGTTTTTGGATGCAGAGGTGTGATTTGTGGCATAATATTGTGGACACTTCGATCCGTTCGCTGAATCAGGGGCATTGTGAAGTTTGTGAAGTTATTTTCTGCATACGTAGTAGAAGTTGTGAGAAGTAGTTGTATCTTTTATCCAACTCGTATTCTCAACACGGTGGTGAGTTGTTGGTTTGATTATTATGTTTCCAAAACGATTTTCCAATCCATAAAGTGATTTTTTTTTATTTTTTTTATGAAGAGTATAGTGTGGTAGATTAAAGGAGTTGTATGGGATTCAGTTTTTCATGGTGATAAATTATTTATGTGTTACAAGGAGTTAAATATCTTTTTTTGGGGTGAAAGTTAAAAATTGTTGGTAAAAAGGTGTATTTTGTTAAAAAAGGGAAAATAAATTTTTAGAAACAGGGTTTGGTATAAAAAAAGGGAGAAATAAGAAGTAAGTTTGGCTTTGTTCTTTTATTTGAAGCAATATTGAGTTTTTTATTTTTAGATCTTGTGCGTTTGGCTTTGGATCTTTGGATCTGGTGAATTTGGATGTAGATCTGGTGGATTTGGGTGTATTTTGTTGATTGGGGACAAATTGTTTTGTCATTATGTCAAATTTTTTGGCTGAAACTTATTTGAATGAGTCCACAAGGCTTGATGGAAGAAATTATGCAAATTGGAAATTCATGGTATTAACAGTTTCAGAGGGAAATAATTTGTGGCCTATAGTGAGTGGGGCAGAGCCCAAACCCACAGCTGCTGCAACTATTCCAAATTGGGAAAAAAAGGGAAACAAAAGCAAAGGTCTTGCTACAAATGTTAGTTAAGGACAACATCATTCCTCATATTAGGGATTGCAAAACATCCAAAAAAACATGGGATGTTCTGAAAATCTTGTATGAAACATCTAATACTAATTGGATTTTGTTCTTGAAGACCAAGTTTTTGTCAATTAAAATGGAGGCCAATGAAAGTATAAGCAATTTAATTTCCCGTGTTAAAGAGCTAAGTGATAAGTTAGGAGACATTGGTGAAAAAATGTCCAATACTAACTTGGTCACCATCCCATTAAATGGCTTAGTGCAAGATTATCAAAATTTTGTTTTAAGTCTTTCAACTAAAGAGAAGCCTCCTATTTTTGATGAACTAACAGGTATTCTTCTACAAGAGGAAGAGAGTACTTAGAACTTCAATTTGGGCTCAAAAAATTCAGATTTGGCATTGGTAGCCAAGGGTAAGCAACCATACAAAAGCAAGCCATGGGACAAAAGCAAAGGAGGAAACTTTCAAGCAAAGAAGAAAGGTATGGCACAATCTAAATTTCCAGTTCATGATAAGAGAAATGATGATTGTTATTATTGTGGCAAACCTAGACATCATTTTAAACATTGCTATAAAAGGAAATATAATGAGTCTAAATAGAGAAACAAAAGGCATAATGTCAAAGACACCTCAATCAATGATGGATTTAAAAATCTCAAATTGTTTGTTTCTGATGCTACATTTTCTGCTGAGACTGATGATGTGAATGCCTAGTTCATTGATGAATATCATGAGAACATTGATGGAACATGTGTTTATCTAGGATATAATAGATCCCTTCAAGTTCAAGGATATGGAGTAATAGGTGTGATGTTACCTTATGGAAAAGAGAGGCAGATCCATGATGTGATATATGTTCCTGGTATAAAAAAGAATTTAATTTATGTTTCTACTATTGTTGATCAAGATCTAAAGGTGGAATTTGTCAAATCTAAGTGTGTTGTTAAATATATCCAGGATCGCTACAAGGTTATTTCCATAGGTACTAGAGTTGGAGGTTTGTATAAGTTGAATGTGACCAGGACAAGGCATCAAGCATTGGCATCTACAACAATGTCAACAAAAAAGTTATGGCATCAAAGGTATGGGCATTTAAATCACAATGATTTAATGTTACTTCAAAGAAAAACAATGGTTTAAGGTCTTCTTGTTATGAATAATAATCATATTGAATGTGGAAAAAGGGCAAAGAGAAATACTTGAATTAATTCATATTGATGTATGTGGACCTATGCAAACTAGATCTCTTGGAGGAGCATTATACTTTCTTATTTTTGTTGATGATAGATCTAGATACACTTGGGTCTATTTCATAAGAAAGAAAAGTGATGTTTTTGGATACTTTAAGGAATTCAAAAACATGGTGGAAAAACAAACTGGGAAGTACATCAATATTCTCAGATTCGATCAGGGGGGAGAATACAAATTAAGATCTTTTAATCAATATTGCAAATTCATGGGATTATACAACAATTTACATTGCCTCATACACCTCAGCAAAATGGAGTTGCTGAGAGGAAAAATAGAACACTAGTGGAATGTGCACGGAACATGCTTCAAGGTAAAAATATCTCTAATGGGTTTTGGGTTGAAGCCATTAATACAGTTCTTTATTTGAAAAATATGATTTGAACCAAAATTTTATATCTGAAAACACCTTTTGAAGAATTTTATGGATATAAACCAAAAGTAAATCATTTAAGAGTTTTTGGATGCTAGGCATTTGCACATATTCCAAAAGATGAGAGAATAAAACTTGTTGCAAAATCAATTAAGTTCACATTCATTAGTCGTTGTGATGATAAAAAGCCATACAAGTTGATTGATCCTACTTCACATAGATTGCTTGCAAGTAGGGATGTGGTGTTCAATGAAAATGTAGATGAAGGTGACAAAATGAATAACACAAGTGTATGGCATGATATTTATGATTATGTCAAAATAGAAGAAAGTTTTGAATAGGAGCATGAACAGGTACAACAAAGAGTACATGAATAGGTACATGTTCAAGAGCAGGAAGCATTCAGTAGTCATGACACTCCAAGAAGAGAACAAGAGACTCCACAAAGCAGGAAGAAGGATGAAAGAAATAAAACTCTAAGGAGGTCATCACGTCAAATTCATCCACCTATAAGGTATAAATATTATGCATTAATGTCTCATGTAATGAATGTTGTATAACCTTCAAGTTATGAAGAAGCTAAAGAATATAAAGAATGGAGAGATGCAATGAATGAAGAATATAGCTCCATAATGAGGAATGACACATGGGAATTAATAGAATTGGCCAAAGATAAAGTTCCCATAGGATGCAAATGGTTGTTCAAACCAAAGTTTAATTTTTATGGTAGTATTGATAAGTATAAAGCTAGATTGGTTGCAAAAGGCTATTCACAAAAAGAAGGCATTGATTTTGAAGATACTTTTGCACCTATAGATAAACTAAATAATATTAGAATCATGATTGCATTAGCTACAAAAAAAATTGGAAAATGCATTAGTTAGATGTCAAATACGATTTTTTGAATGGTGAATTAAAAGAAGAAGTTTATTCAACCTGAAGGGTTTGTAAAGCAGGGACATGAGCATCTTGTTTGCAGGTTAAAGAAAGCTTTGTATGGTTTGAAACAAGCACCAAGATCTTGGTATGTGAAAATTGATTCATTCTTTTATGAAAAAGGTTTTGTGAGAAGCCAAAGTGATCCTAACTTGTACATCAAGAGGGATGAATATGGGAACATTACCTTGATATCTTTGTATGCTGATGATCTTATCATAACAGGCAATGCACTCAGGTTGATTGAAGAAATTAAAATTCAATTGTCATAGGTATTTGAAATGAAGGATCTTGGTGAATTGCATTATTGTTTGGGTCTTGAAATTTTGAGGGAATATGGTAAGACAATCATCACACAAAGAAAATCCTTGAAATATTGTTGGAAATAATACTGAGAGGGGGGGGTGAATCAATATTATCTAATTCTTTTAATAAATCTTCCTTATTTGTTCTTTGAATTAGTTTTGCATGTCAGTACCATAAAATAATGAGCATGAACAAAGAAAACAGATAGTCACACCAAAGAACACAAGATGTAAGGTGGAAACCCAATGTGGGTGAAAACCACCTGCTGCAATATGTCTCTATCTTCTTTCAATTAGAAACTCCTTTTACAATGAGTTTGTACTGGTGCAGTCCTTTACCAGTACGCAGGCTGCAACCTGCAGAGAGCTACAACTCTCTCTCGTCCAGTCTCTCCTGGAGGGGAGCTACAACCCCCTACTTCTTTTCTTACAAGGACCACTTTTCATAAATTTTCAAACTGGATCCATAAGCATCAAATGATCATCAAGTATAAGAGAATCACCCAGTCAACTGTAGTAACCAGATCAAAAATAATAGGACCAAACCCAGAACACAACAATGATAAACAAAGATTTTAAGAGAAGTAAGCACCCTGCTCAACTGATCGCCTGCTTACGTAAGCACCCTGCTCAACTTCTTGCCTGCTTACAGTACTCACCCTGCTCAACTGCTTGCCTGCTTACAGTACGCACCCTGCTCAACTGCTTGCCTGCTTACGTACGCATCCTACTCAACTGCTAGCATGCGTACCTCGCTCTGAGTCCATTGAACTGCCTACGGTCCTCCGCACCTGAAACCCTTCTGTGCCTGCGTACGGGCGCACCTGCAACTCTTCTGTACCTGCGTACCGACGCACCTGAGACCCTTCTGTGCCTGCGTACGGGCGCACCTGCAACCCTTCTGTACCTGCGTATCGGCGCACCTGAAACCCCTCTGTGCCTACGTATGGGCGCACATGAAACGCTTCGTTCCTGCGTATGTACGCATTTTTTTCTCACTGTACCTGCGTACCTTCGGGCATAGATGATTTCAAGACTTCAAAAAGAACCCAGACAGTCAGATTTACAGATCTGAACATGCGCCGAAGAGATCTTAGTCCATCAGTAGATTCGCCTTATTTAGATCTAGACCAGATCTTGCCCTCATAAGATATTCAACCAAAAACAT